>JACCGJ010014657.1:0-48755 GCA_013407085.1 Atriophallophorus winterbourni
TTTGATTAAACGTGAGGTCCCAGTTCATAATGATAATCGAATACAACACTGGACCATGACACTTACTAGATACGATTTCAACACAGATGTGTCGTCAAAGCTAATTGATATTCATGATAAAAACAATCCAGCAGAAAAAATCAAATTTTTAATAATCAAGAAATTTGGGGAATTAATATACAAAATAAAAAATGACAACGAAGTACATAAGGTCATGCCAATAATCCCATTCTACGGAAACATGCAGTGCACAAATCAAGTATCAGATACATACTAGACATTCTCACGAAAATAGAGACTAGACTCAATCATCCTCTGGAGCCGCCCAGCAACTAGCCAACTGCCACTCGTCGTTTCTTAGATAAAATCGGGCAAACGTTCGCCCGTTTATCGCTCACGTCACGACACCCGAGCTATCATTCAATCGATCCACGTGACCAATTATTTAAAAAGACCAGGTGTAGCATAGACAGCGAATGAACTATCGATCAATCATCGATCAATATTGATCGCGGACGAATGGTGTGAGTTTCGTGTCCAGACTGACTGTATGAAATACGATCATTAAAACACCCGCTGCAACAAACCCACAAGTGTGCCAGCAGTGTTTCGAGATATAACAAACTTATCTCCACTAAACTGCGTGGCATGAAGCTTTCCGTTGTAATATTTAGCGATCTAAAATTAAATCGGCTAACTTATTAGGCAAATCTTGTCAGGTATCTAGGTGCCAACATTTTCGATCAATTAACTTGGACTCATCATTTTAATTCTATTCTTCATCTTTTATATTGTTCGCCAGTAACTTTACCTGCACTCGTTGCAAAATACGTTGCATCAAAATCGTTTCTCGTCCCAGTTCTGTCACTCACGAAAATATGCCGGAAATTACTTTGTAACAACACTTTTGTTCCTGTAATCGACGAATTAATAACCATCTCGCCGATAATTTCCAGCCACCCACTCAACAACGAACTTGTCCTATTGCAATTTTTATTTACCACTTCATCGAAACAAATTATATTGCCATCGAGAAGGTATGTCTATCGGCAATCATTCCTCCTATTCGCCTCAAGCTATCTCTGTCAAAACAATGGTGTCTTTGAACAATTAAGGATACTGATATTTTGTGTTAGATTTTGCGGTTGTCTCCGTGATTGGATATCACATCTATTACAGATTTTACATTGTTTTTTCTTAGTCTAAATCCTATTAAACATGGCAATGAAATTAGATTGGAACTTTGAAGCCAATCTTGGGATTAAGAGACAGCGTAGATTTTCCCGAACTTCTGGTTGTATGAAGCCTTATTTTGTATTGGACTAAAATTAGAAGGCAAGCCACGTACTGAATAGGGAACAATGAAAGAGCCTGCTAAACAATGTTTGGAAATTCTATTCACATCTCGTGTCTGTTTTCATTGAATTCCCTACAATCAAAATTTGCATTATTTAAGAGTTCAACTGTTTTTAAACACGATTGAGACATTGTAGTTATAGTAAGACTCTCTATAGAGAATCCGAAATATACATTTTCTAATCTAATGATTTTATATACATTTCCGTGTTATTAATGACGCGAAATAAGGGGAAGTCGATATCGAAACTGAAATTTTAAACTATTGGAATCACATACGCATATTTCATTGTACATGTTTTTGATGGCATCATTCGTTTGATCTCATCTGTGGAGATACATTACGAGTGTATCATGTGATCATGCTCCACCGCGTTTTAAATGACTAAACAGCCCGATTCTCGGGGTCAGCCTTTCCCGTAGCACTTACAGCGACAGGCAGTACCTTTTGATTGTAATTGACAAACTCACCAAGTTGAGTGACGCGCAAAATACTCAGGTTTATCAGAACCCAACGAGGATTGGTCACGTTACGCACACTGGTCCAAACGGGAAAATGGCGTAGAAAAAGGGAGTCAAAGAGAAAGAGTAAAACAAAATGGAGTAGGAAGGTGAAGAGATCCAACAGTACTAAGACGAACGATGTCAGTTGTACGCTGATGGCATGACCTGTGATTGGTAGTCGAGAGCAGTGTCTTCTCTTCCCCTTTAAAATGCGCGGTCATATCTCTTTTGCAAACGTCATTGTGACGCAAGCGCGGTCTACCAAATGGTCAACTTCCTGACTTCCACTCATCTTAGAACAGATCTTTCGAAATATGACCATTTCCCATTCGGTAAACATGACCAAGCCAGCCAAGCGCTGTCATCTCAAGCACCACTCGCTTCAGAGGCACAAACACACCGTCCATTCTCGATCTTGTTCTGACGAGCGAGGAAAATGTCATCGAGGATATCCGATATGAAGCACCTCTTGGAAAGAGTGATCATGTAGTCATTGTTTTCGACTATATATCTGAAGCGAAAAGAGCAAGTGATGCTCAGAAGTTGATAAGAAAAATCGATACGGTTGCATTATCAATGTCTCTTCAAGAAGTCACAGACTGGGCACCGATTAGCACTGATGTCCAACAATGCTGGTCATCGATACTTCAGAAAATCAACCGAAAAATAGAACTCCACTCAAAATATGTTTCAAAACAACTGAAAAAAGGATTCAAATTTGTGATCCGGAGTCGAACACGGAAATGGATAAAGGTGAGAAACTGTGCGTGGAGAAGCCACATACTGCATTCAACACCTGAATCTTGGGAATCTTACCGTTTGTTGAGAAACAAAGTTACTAAACTTGTCCAGGAGGATAAAGAAGAGTATCAAATGAATCTGATGGATAAAATTGAAGGAAATCCGAAGCTCCTGTTCCAGATCGTGAACAGAAAGGCCAGGGTAAAGCCAGGTGTTTCCGCTTTACTTACTACAACTGGAACTACATCCACAGCTCTCGAAGCCGCTAACGAACTCGCTCAATTTTACTCTAGAGTGTTCTACCCTAACGAGCGCGTATCCTACGATGTACCTGCATTCAGGTCGCAGAATACAATACAAGAAATTGTTGTGAAACCCGAGAGTGTCCTGGTAAAGCTACGCGGGTTGAATACAAAAAATCCCCAGGTGCTGATGAAATAACACCATTCATCCTAAAGCAATGCGCCCATGCCACCACTCTCTGAACTTTTCAACCTGTCCTTGAGTTGTAGCACGGTTGCTAATGACTGGAAATGTGGACTAATCACTCCGATCTGATGCGTCTAACTACAGACCAGTCACGTTGTTGCCAGTGGTCTCTAAAGTTCTCGAACGACTTGTGGCCGACGAACTTATCAAACACTTGGAACAAAATAAGCTTCTTTCCATCGCACAGCACGGATTCAGGACAAGACACTCCTGTCTCACCAATCTTCTCATAACTCTTGATAATTGGCCTCGAGCCGTGGACGATGGATGCCCTATCCATGCGTGTTACTTGGACATGTCTAAAGCTTTTGATCGTGTTAACCACAGCATACTGCTACAAAAATTGGAGCAGCTCGGGGTATGCGGCAGACTATTGGCCTGGATAAAGGATTACTTGACTGGTAGAGTTATAAGGGTTAAAGTTGATGGGGCACTATCCAGCCCAGTAGAAGTTACAAGTGGCGTACCTCAAGGCTCAGTCTTGGGGCCAATACTCTTCCTCGTGTACGCGAATGATATACCCGAAATCGTACGCAGAAAAATCATTTCATTTGCGGATGACATCAAAGTCTGGACGAGCATACGCACCATAGAAGATTGCCAAATTCTCCGAAAAGATCTCGAAGCACTTCATAATTGGTCCTTGCGGAACTGCTTACCATTCAACATCCAAAAATGTAAAATGTTGAACGTCGGTGAATCATTCGAATTCACATACTCTCTGGGATCTCAGCAACTTTCATGGGTTACTGAAGAGAAAGACATGGGCGTGTTGATTAGCAGTAACCTGAAGTCTCCACGGCACTGTTCTGTTGTATACAAAAAGTCCTGCCAAATCTTAGCATTGCTCAGAAGGATCTTCGGTCGTTTCTCAAAGCAGATACTCCCACGTATAATTAACACCTATATCTAGCCAACAATGGTGTTACGTTGTTCAAGCATGGTCACCATGGTTACAAAAGGACATGACTTTGCTACAACGCGTATACCACCGCGCTACAAAACTGGTTACCAGACTATACAACAGGCCACACGAGGAGAGGATTGCAACTCTGAATCTGTTTGACTTTTCGTACCGCCGTTCAGTGGTGACTTGATCCTGCTTTTCGACATTCTGCATACAGTGGATCACCCACTTGAACACCTGTTTCATCGGCAAGAAGCACGTGGTAGCAGATCGCATGGATACAAGTTAATTATTCCACACTCCAGATCAAATTGTCGAAGGTTTTTCTTTGCTGTCAGAGTCTGTTTTCTATGGAACTCCCTGCCCCACATATCATTTGCGCAACAAGCCTGAACATGTTCAAGGCTGAACTTGACAAGTATATGTTGACCAAACCCAACTTTGCACCTGAATACACGTGCTGACTTTCCATATGTATAAAACTTTTGTGTTGTTTTTATGAATTCCCTATATTTTTAATCTGTGGTTACTGTAAAGTATTTACTTTTTGGACCATTAAAACTTTGAATTACTTTGAATTACTTTGAATAGCAGAGTGAACTTGCTATGTAGATCAGTATGGCTTTATTCGTCTATCCGCGTTATGTTCAAGATACGCGAATATTACTTAAATGTACAGCACTGAGCTTCCTTTCGTGTCTTGCGTGGGTGGTGCATATTTCACTGCTGTAAAGTGATGCGTTTAGTACGTACGAGCTGTATACAATCGACTTTGTCTTCGTGGTCAATTTGCTGTTCCCCAGACACGATAGCTCAATCGGGACAAAATGAGAGCTGCTCTGCAAATCCGCTGATCATTCTAGATGAGAGGTTAGCTGCAATGTTTGTAAAAATATGTACTGGTTTAGGCTGACAACAGTGAATAGTGATGATTGGAGGCGATGTAGTACCTTGATCAAGGACTTTGATCCTGCTCATGCTGACTGCCAATCTAAAATTTTTGCATGCTGACGAAAACAGTCCATTTGCTACTAAATTTTTTCTTGATAATGAGCAAACAGCAGGTCACGGATTTGCGCATCCCGTGCTTTGGTTTGTGCTCTCAATCAACTCAGGCTGAAAAGTTAGCTGTCACTTCGCTTGTATAGGTACATCTACTTGATTTATACACCATAACTCTTGAACCTCGGATCCTGAAAGAAAATTGGTGACAATCCTAAACCCTCTATCAGATTTTACATAGAATACCATCTTCAATCCCATTATTTATGATGTGGAGTGTATGGACACTCACGAGTCATCGAGGAACATTTTACTTCCAACTCTTTGTTATGATTTAACATAGCAATCGACATAGCAATCGTTACTCAACAGAAAACTATTGAACAAACAGATTTTCGTTTTTACACACTGTGTGATGAAAATCAATGCGGATGTGGATTTGAGTATTATTTCTTTTTCATATTCTCGTCGAATCACTTTCTGGTGCATCATTTGATTTTGTTTGCATTAAACAACAGAAGCCGCGCTTTCGAAACCCGATATTTGAATAAACCAGATTCCCAAAATTCCATTGGGCAATGAATTCACACTCTTCTAAAAAGTAACAATTTCATCCTCCATGAAACTTTGTTTATCATTTCTGTTTAGAACAATCTCTGTAAATTTCTGTCCAATCAATCACGCGATTGATGAAACGATATTTTAACACTTTGTAATGTGAAATAATTTGATTGTCAACTAATCCGTTTCGTCACCTTTTCAATCGGGTTAATGCGTTAAATGTCGAAATGATTTGTTGGGAAATTGACATCAACCCCGTAGACAACACAGGAGCATTGATTGTTCTGTCACTTGCGAATGCGAAATGCCTAATATCGGTGATTATTTGTGTGCGTGTGACGTATTTGCATACTGCGAATCACGCACGACAATCAATAGTGCATGGTAGACAATGGTACGCCGCGTAGAGAAGTTGCGAAAAATATTACACAAGTCGCACGTTGTAAGCTGAGACTACCAAATTTAAGGTATGGGTTATGTTTTCCGGGAACGGACTGAGAGACATGCCAAGTTTGATTGTTGGAGTATCCATCTGTTGCGATCTTCGGCTAAATCCACCAGTGGCTCCCATTCGAAACGACGGTACAGCGGGTTTCTTCATTTCGTACTCCTCACAACGGATACTACGTAAGGGATGTTTTAGCAATGCCTCCATTGGGATTTTATAGGATATGGCCAATCTAACGGAATCGTCATCCAACTAAGAATTTCTTTATGAGTTATCGCCCGATGCGCTGATATAAATAGTCGATCTTGCAGTCACAATACAAAGGATGTAAAAGAAACTTCTAAGAATTGCTCATAGATGACTGAAACATTTTTAACGATTGATACTGCCAATCTCTATGTTTTTAAAACATACGTCTGCACATACATGGCTGACCTGTTAAACGCCTTCACTTTAGAAGCCATGCTCTGAACAATGGCGTTACTAATGTTTTTTAGCTATATGACCCCTGTTCTGGCTCGCGCGATTTTTACATCTGCATCAGTTTCGTTTAATATAACTGACACTGTCCAGGTAACAGGAATTGACAAAAATTTTAAGTTCTATTTCCAAAATGGTGACCAGGTCATTTTGATTAAATGATTTCACATAGATTACATTTTATGTAAGCTGTTTACGAAGACGGCGAGTATGAAAAAGATGTTGAGATTATACATATTGACGTTGTAAGCAGAAGAACAAAGCCAACCCTTGTGAAGTAAAGGCGCCATAAACCAAAGTTCAAAGTATGAAACGCTAAGAGGTTAGTGATTCCGGTAAGAGAATACATCGCACGTAGAAGGTATTTTTACTCTGTCCGTGTTTGTTTTACTTGGAACAGTTTACCTTCAACCGTTGCTCACGCCATTAGCTTGCATAACTTTAAAACGAAATTAGACGAATTTTTATTGCATTTTTCGTTTCCAGAACACTTATATACTGTTTAATCTATGTTCTTATATTGTTTATACACTTAAATTTCAATTTTCACCATCCTATGGTTGTTGTTAAGCTTGTTGCTTTTTAGACCATTAAAAACCTTGAATTACCTTGAGTTACCTCATTAACAATGGTTATTGACAGGGTGATACAAATCATTCGCAACATTGCAGAAGAGATTGTTACTCGCATATCCTAATTAATGTATGGTAAGGCAGTGTGCACATTTACACCATTGTCATAATGGAACGAAGGAGTATAACGACATCAATGTTTTAGATGGATTACAAAGATTGCAGATAGAAATACCGTAAATATTCAACACCATCTAACGACTGGTGATCTGGAGATGCCAAACGAAAATTAGACCAAACCGGTGGCAATGTTCAATCGAAGCATCTTATCCTCTAATTTAAAACCACTGAGTCAAACCATGTTTCACCGTTGTGTATGGCAATGACTAATCGATACATCTCTCTTCGAGATCCACGATTTCCTTGATTGTTTTCTATGTGTGACATTTATGGTTCTTGATGTAGATGATTGAGTTTGGTTCTACTATTCTTATATGAAATTACTTGATGAATAATTCTTTTAATTTTTTGAGTAAGATTTTAGTTCTAACTCTCGAAATCTGGCTGCGGCGTTGCATTCGTAACACGTGCGCGCTTTAAACGAAAAGTCTGGGAATAAAAATTTAGGGAAAGTTGCACGATTCGAATTTATCAACAAATCCGGGATGAAAAAAATTTCTGACCTCATAGCAATCTGCGCTATGTGTAGAAGCCTAAAGTAATGAGATTCCGGAGTAGAGTGAACAACGGTCCTCTGTGTCTGGCAATGGGAAATCCATTTAAATTATCGCCAGTTTCATCTGCATGATTGGGACACCAGCGAATCAGACACTACGCGGCATGTAATATATCGAGAGTGAAAAGCATTCTTTACTTTTCTGAGCATCATTTGGTAAACTCGATTAATTTTGCTTGATTTAAATCAAAAATTGACGATTATATGGGAGCAGACCCTGATATTACAAATAATTTCTCCGTGGCACCCACATCATGAAGACCGATTAATAACGTTTACAGGAATATATCCTCTTACCTAAATTTCGACTGCGTGGTTATTGTAAATTTAAATGCTTTTCCGGAATCTGGAATCCCGAAGTTAAGAACATAATGTATAGACGTCATAATGATTCAACAACAAGCAGAAGCATATCAAATCGATGCAAGGATCGATTGTAACCAATGATTCATGCACTTGATTTCATACTATTTGCACCGAAAATTTGTCGCTATATTCTCCATCAATACGAAGCATCGATACTATAATTCCCCTTTATCGTGCACTCTCGTGTTTATACCTGTCTATCCAATACGAGCGCTTCGGCTCAAACGGATTGAAAATAACCTAATTCAATTACCCCAGACAAGAAACAACGTTAAGAGGGTATGCGCTATTTATCACAAGTTTCAACAACTTTACTACACACAGCCAGTGAATCGATGCTGCATAAAATATATCGGGCGTAATAACATCGAAAGGTCACAAACTTCCGGAGAAAACGGGATGACAACATGATAAAAAAATGAGTATACTGATGGCCGTGTGAATGTGAATGATACACAAGGAAAGTCTTCAGAAGGACGTGTTAAACGAATCACCTAGGTATCCATGGCTGCGATTTGTCTTCAGCATAGCAATCGTGAAATCACAGATACTTGAATAATTGCGTTGTTTTGCACGATCAGATTTACAACTTACCATTGTGGCTCCGTATGGCAACACAGCGATGGCATTTTCGACTTTCAATCGGAAGAAGGAAATTCGATTCCCGCTCTGGATGCATATTTTCGGAAATGTGCTCAACCCAGATTACCACCGCACCCAGTAAGAATAAGAGTGTCAAAATATATTTGCATTTGTTTGAGACCGATCGGAAATCTACAGTCATGGCCCCCTTAAGTACACCTTGATTAAGCAATCAGGCTTACTAGTCAGCGAAAATTGTTCGCACCTGCATTCACAAAGCAATTAAGGGGTTACACAGGATCCTAGGGAATGTATCAATTGACCTTAAGCTCGCCTGCCTATCTCAGGTAACTTAGCATTCATCAGGTAAATGTACTTTAAAAGCGACCCCTGTAAGTAATGCCATCATTGGTCAGACGAAGCTTCTTTGTCAGAAGCGAACCGTTACCAAGAGTATCAGTGATATTTTGAAAATAAGAGCAACAGCCTAATACCTAGTCTAGTGTGTCATATCACATCAAATTTAGTGATTCATCCTAACGAAAAAGTTGTCATAATCACCGGTATCTGTTTGACATATTTAGTTTAATAATCATGCAAGCTTTTAAAATTTTTCGAGAAAAATTAAGAGCGTTAAGTAAAACACATACACACACCACGACCGCCTTCGTGATGTTTGTTTTAGACGGTTTTAAAACACAACACGGCAGTGTGTTTCGTCCGTTCTATACCTTGAAACTCTGGAACGTGATTGGCTAATAATTATGGCCTTTGTTTTCATCATTTTTAATCGCCTTGGCTGATTTGTTGAGCCGGCCAAATAACGCTAATCTCGGATTGGTTCATTTTGAAGGCATCGTGCTCGCCAAAATGGTTCGTAGTTGCACTTAATGCAGTCTAGTCTATACAAGATTTTTGCGTGCCTAGCGCGTGTAAAGCTCCTGTAAAAGATGAAGTGGTACCTGAAGCAATGTGTACAAATGATAATCGTTTTACATGTTAGTAGATGAAAACATTCCACCAGATTAAACGAATATATCCGGCTTGTTCTGCATGCTGAGTCGTAATGTCGATTACAGGTGATAAATTCCCTATATTTTATCGATATTCTTACTGTTTAAAAAATCCCGAACTTCACATCACAATCTAAAATCTAGAAGTGTATGTCAAGAATACATCGTTAAATTTCCACGAGGCCTCTTAGTTCGGTTAACTGAAACCTGTATGGTATAAACAAATCGTTTGATCGAGTTTTGCCGATAAAAATTTTGTCTGTATTAGACACTTACACAATACCAGACACACCAAATTCATTTGTTAAATTGATAGGCAAATCCAATTTTGAGTTCTATGCTGATATATTCGGAAGATTTAACTAAGCTTGACTCTTAATTTTGTGCTAGATGGTGACTATTTCTTTTTGAACCCTGGTTTCATGTGTTCAATTTTTATTCCTGTCGACAAGTTAAACCCTTTCCAAATCTATAAGCTTCTGGGAGTATCTGCATTTAAATCATACTGACAGAGCTCGAAATCCTTCAAAGTGTAAATCTAACGGGTAATTTACAAAATAATTTAACAAACCTTTAACACTTTAACGAAGCTCATACGATATTTGAGTACCAAGTTGTTTTAAAGTAAAACGATTGCAATATTAGGCGAGATCATTCGCTGATATCGTTGGGAAACCGCAGAACGCGTGAACTAAAACTATTACTTATCTACATGAACGATTTAGGAAAACATTATGGCAGCAAGATGGCTCTGTTCGCTCATGGGATGAATGGCGAATCAGAAGCATTGATGCATGTTTCCTTTTTTTAAACGAATTGAATGCATTGCAGAACTGTCACTCGGAAACAAACAGTCGTTTAATCTTCGAAATTTAAAAATAATACCACGATTAAGGCTTCTTTAACTCCAACAAGCTTTAAGACTAAATAGTGGGTTACACCACAGAAGAAAAGGTTCTAAGCGTCTGGATTCATGGTTGTTTATAAAAGCGCCTCTCGTTTGCCCGGTGTGCTACGGTGGACGTCTTTTTCGGGAATATTTTCCCCTAATGTTGAACATGTTTATACACCCAATTCTAGACTGTGCTTCTCAAGCCTGGACACAATGGCTCCCAAAAAATATTTTGCTTCCGGAAAGTGTTATACCATCGAGTGTCTAAGCTTGTCGACGGTTTTGAAAATGTGCCACATGTTTAGCGTATCAAGCGAATGGGCCCGAGGACTGTTACACAAAGAAAAGTGCGAGGCAATTATATCCCACCATACAAAGTTCATAATTTTGTTTCGCACCCGTATATAAGTTATTCCGGCTTTGAACGACAAGCAAGATTCCTTAATCGACCATCGGCTGAGACACGTGCACTTCTCATTCTGGTTCGAACAAGATTGTGGCTATTGCCATTCCGATACGAGTACGACTTAAAAATCATTATTATATGATGTACGTCATTACTGTGTAAACAGGCTAATACACTGCGTCCATAATTCACGTCATTGCATCACGCACGTGCGCACCATGCAAGTTGATTGAGCATACACACGGTTCCTCTAGACTTACGTTTATCATGTTTTATTTGCACTTTTTCATCTGGGTGACAAATAAGAATGTGATCGGAACTGTCTGTATTCGTTCTCGCTTATGTTGAGGCTAGCCCTGGAGTGTAAGTCCGAGTGACTAGATAATCGAATCTCTTGTGAAAATGTTGGCCAATCGGTTGGAAATTGGAAATCACATATGAAACGTAATGGAAAATGTTCATGACCGATCGGGGAAACATAATCATGAAAAAAGAAAGTTTGTAATGAAACGATGAAAGTAGTTTATTGGTAACGTGGTAATTTGTCAGATGATGTCATTCACACCTGCCAAAACCAAAACAATTGAGAAATTATACGGCACGTATGGGTGGTGGTGTGTCAGTTGATATTGATCGCGCCTGTCTATCTTAACGAGCGCAGCACCCACCATGGACTGCGCAGTTCTTAACCAGCTTAAGATTGGTCGAGTGAATGAAATTTAAGCTTGATCTCTGTTCGTCTGACGAACACAGTAAATCGCATTCAACAAGTGTTCGCTCAACACTGAATCGTGAATAATGATTCAGTATTCCCTCCCATTTCGATTTCTGTGTACTTTATTACAAGCGGGACGTCTCCCAGAAGTCTGCCATGTGTACAAACTGAGGCAATCTTTATATGCGAAATTGTGAATGCTATTCGTGGAGTTTACTAAAGGTTATCTGATTCTTGAGGTACACAAGATTCGAACAAATAGTTTTATCATATATCAGCCATATATAAGCCTGATATAGGTTTTCACCAATTTTCACCAATGTGTTTAGCATACGTATGCGAACCGTGTCTCGTGCATTATATCTTATTCAGTTTAAAGTTATTTTTACCATATTAATTGGGGTGTCACGACGTTCCTTGGTTAACTGTTGTGTATAACGGGTAAGGCTTCACAATGAGCCTGGATTTGCTATAATTCTCGGCAGCACATTTGTTGTACCTTATTAGAAACGAACCAGGCATGTATCTAAAAGAATCTTCGCATATTCTGAGGTGTATCGTAGGACGAATTCTGTATTGCTGGGTATGGGATAGACTGAATTCTTTATTTTACCAACGACAGTTTACTAATGTTAGGGTTTCTCGGTCATTATCTGCTGCATGTCTGACCGTTTAGCAGTTAAAATGAATTGGACCGATTCTGCTTTACAAGATCAAATGAATTTGCAAGGTAGCGTCACAATAATTTCAACCAAATCCCTTCATTGAGAAAGGCCTCGTTTTTGAAGTACTTTCTATATACATTTGCCAGTACAGCAGACAACGGTGACGCATAGTTAGCCCTGGTTTCGGTCTATATAACTGCCCATAAAAGAAGTGGTTCATGTTTGAGAAAATCGATACGCTGTTAGCAAGTTTTTGAATGCTCAACTTAGTAGGAGTTGCCAGTGTCCATCCAGCTATTTTAATGCACTACTTTTAAATACGCTAGTAAGAGAAACGCTTATATTGCAGGGCATTTCTTACGGGACAATGAAGATCCTAAGACAAATCATGGTTGCACACATTTGCCGCTTACTCACTGAATGATGGTCAGGGCTAAAAAAAATCGGTATTTTTATCAACACCACGTGACAGAGCACTGAATTTTACTAACAGTACACTCAAATACAGATATGGCGACCCAAGTTTATAAAAACGAAAATATAACTATTTTGGTAAGGACGACGTGCAGTTGGCTTCTAGGAAGAAGCTATCGGAGCATATCGCCAGGTGGATTGACGAATTAAGATCCTGCAGATACTAGGTAACGGGGAGATCCGGCCTAGTTGAATTTTCGATTAAAAATACCGAAAAATTTGATTAAATGAGTATTGTAAAAATGGTACTGTAGTGTCAGCGCATTATAGCTACATTCGCCCTTGCAACGCTATCCACCCGTGTAACTTTGTATAGCCAACTGGTTGCAGCCCGTCAAACACTTCAATATAAAGTATAGGTATGTGACTTTTGGATTTAATCAAAATAAATTATTAAAGTTTGAATGGATTTGCATTGTGGTTTATCCTTATAAAGCGCTGGAATGTTAGATCTTAAATGGCCAATCTTGTATAATATATGAACACGAAAGGCACCTAATTTTATCTAGCTGATAGAATCCACGTCCTATTGATTAAATATTTTGACGGAATTTATGTGATTTATGTAGATGCAAACTTAAAAATATTCAAGATTTGTAGTATATCAAAAATATGTCTGGGATTTTTTTCAATTTCCTTGTTATCTTACACGAAAGAGGCGAGAAACTTTCAACCAGATTTCGAGATTCGCGCACTACGATATAAATAGACGTGATTTAGATACTGATTTTAGGGCATAGTAAATCTGTACGACATCGTCGCTCACCGCACACCGATGTGGTAGGTCTACAGGCAGATGTTGGAGTTGGATAAACGCAGAAATCAAGCAACCTTTCACCCGTGGAATAATAAATCAACATTATTCGCTAACCAAAATCCGCATCACCATGCGAATCGGAATATCTGGCTACGTGATTGATTACACCGCCAGGTTATTCGGAGTAGAAAATACGCTGGTGCTTCTTGTTTTAATAAAATCGTGTTTTTTGGCTAACGAACGAATTGTGTGTACACCCGTAATTTCGTAATCGATATTGGGGCATCGAGGTTATCTCTCATGCAATCAATAAAATCTCCGAACGGAATACATTTTATTTATTCCCTTTGGAAAAATCATGGCTGTTTTCATTTACAATTGCAATATATTAAAAAAATGACGATAGTAGTTTTGATCGGTAAATATTCAGCAATACTTTTGAAATAGGGTAAACTTAGGCGTTTCAATATACAGGAACGTTACGGTTTCCGTTTACGAAACTGTATTTCGTGGATGTTTACTAATTGATGGGTTTAGAATTTCAAACAAAGGTTGCCAAATCAAGATAAGTGATGCTACCTTACAGCCTTTTAGATCAAACAAAGTCAAGCTGCAAGGCAAAAGAATGATTAAATATTTCATTACAATTTCCCAGTTTTGTTAGATAATCACATTATTAGAACGAAGGGTAGCCTTTTCAGTATTTTATATCAAACTCCATGATACCCATATATGAGAAGGGAAATATGAAAATTGAATATGATCAATATCAAGCGTTCAACAAAATCATTGCCACGTGTTATAGCTTAAATTAGTTACGTGGTAAAAATAAATGATGAATTCGTTGTTTTTGAACTCATGAGTTCGGTTTAAATATTTTGATGACTATCATCTCAGCCTCCCTAGGAATGCATCAGGTAAGCCTTGGTCATACGTTGTGGGGAACAATGCAAACCACAGACAACGCATCTTCAGTCTTCACTAGATGACTCGTGTCGACCAGCTTTAACTACTCACCATCCTCGACTCATTTTTGTACAATCAACTTGGATGATGTTCACACATTCGCTTTTCTAGGTTCCGCGTCGTACAGCGAATGTATCTCACGCTGCAAAAGCAGGTGAACTGGTAAATACACATTTAGTTTGCCTGAGGAAGCCGGTATCTATGCTGTTGTTTGTTTCTCGGTTTATTGTTGAACGTGATGGTACTTTTCCCTGTTTGTTCTAGCTTACGGTTTAGAGAGTCAGTAGAGGCGTCCTCTTAAAATGGCATCTTTAGTACTGTTGGAAAGAGCACTTCTATAACTATTTCGCGCACGACGGAATGCTCAAAAGTGTTTAGTTTGTGCTCTCTTTTAATCTCGATACACCATGGGCATGAACTGAACGAATTTAAGCTATATCACTCGGCATTGATTTCCTTTTGATGTTTGATATTATTAACATCCATTGTTGAATTCTGTTTTTCTTTTCATTGTGTTTTCTGTTTCATTCTCTAATGTGAATTACCTAAAAGGATATTGTTTGTTATGATTGAATATTCATTTAAAATAAACGTTTCACAACAATCACACTCCGTTTATTTGGGATAGATGGTGACGCCTGTCAAACAAGGAAAACGGTGTAAAATAAAATTTACGTTCCAATTTAATGCTTCTCATTGATATCAAGTAATCGATTGGGAATTATCATATTCCGAATTTAAAGAAAATCAATATGAAATGTGTGTTGCTTGCAAACCAGAGAGTTTGATGGAAAGAATTTCAAAAGTTTCGCAGGACGGTCCCGTGGTTTTACTTTTACACATTATTATATGATTCAGCTATCGTCATTTCCGCCTTTCTAATTGGCTTCTATGATTTAATGATTTCGCATATTTTACGTTGATGCAATTTAGATATAAAATATATGGGAAAAATAACACTTTATCTATGGAGGGCATATGCCGAGTTTGGCAGAAAAAATAGGCAGTAGACGGAGCTATTTCCCTTCCTTGATTTGGAATCTTGCATATTTGTTCTGGGTGAAACACGTTGAATCGTGTTCACAAAAGATGGGAAGTATGAAAGAAATCACAGACACGTGACCGAGATGTACTCTTTTGCAACATTGTTCAGATGAGTCTTAGCGAACGAATAAATCTCAGCTATGATTTTACTGAAACAATTAGTTAGATAGAACGCAGCGCCACAGACAAATTTCCTAATTAAAAATATATCCCTCGTCAACTTTGGGCCGAAATGTTAGTATTATTTTTTGTAGTAAATGGCGTAATTGTTAGATGAATGCTTATTGCAGCAAGGTGAAAAGTTGTGAGTATGGGATTGATTGGTCTGATTATGCACGAATCGCATAAGTTTGCGTCAATCAATTCAATCTTGCTTTATTTGAGATGGTTTCTACAATCAATTCTATTCAATTCAATTCAATGGTCTAAAAAGCACATAGCTTTACAAAAACCACAGAATAATATGGGAATTATGAATAACATAGGTAGTAAAAACGGGATTTGTTTGCTTACTGATCAGTTCAGGAATCTCGTAAAAATACATGGGGCAGAAATTGTTTTCAACCGGTTGGATGTGGTAAAGATGTATAGTTTACTTAGATGAATGGGTTCAAAGCTTTTATGGTGCAGAATATATAGGTTCAATGTTTGGATTAGAAATACTGCGGCAATCCCACAAACACGACCAATGCCCGACGCTCGAAGGGTCGGACAAATAGACGAGATTTCACCTCCATTACTGTATACTTGCTGAACTGAAGGATCTCTGTAATCAGCACTCACTCGACGTCATAGCAATAACTGAGACATGTTTCCAACCTCGCGTGAGCGATCGCGAGCTCTCCATTCCAAACAAGACCCTGTTTCGGAGAGACCGCTTAAGAATAGGTGGTGGAGTAGCTGTTTACTACTACAAACGTTTATACAGCACGGGAGTTAATTATACACTGAGCTCGATCTGAAAGTCTGTATATGGTGGAGCTCGAATCAGGAGACATTTGCAACGTTGGTGTAGTTTACCGTTCAACATCAGCATCGGATGCGCATAACGAAAGATTCTCGAAAGCAATGCAGTACGTCGAAAAAGAGCGCAATTCGCAATTATTGATTATGGGAGACTTCAATCTGCCTCAACTATATAACCGAGTAGATCATCACACCCCGATCACCAGACTACAAATTTCGCGAAATGTTCGATTATATCCCCACGTATAATCATGTTTTCGAATATACTCGACAACAAAATTTACAACAGACATCTGTTCTAGACATAGTCCTAACCTCTGAAGCCACGGTCGTTGATGAGTCAAATCGACCACCTTGTTCTGGTCTTTCAATACGTGTGCGACGCCAGTAGAATGGTAAAGAAAACATAACTAAATAGAAAATTGGATTACATTGGTTTGATGGAAACAATGTGGGCTTTCGGTGAACGTAATATAAATTTCAGTGATCCAGACTCGCATTGCATAACCCTGACAGATTACACCACCAAAATGATACAATTAAATTCTATGTCCCGAAAAAATAATACCAAAGAACCGCATTTCAGAATTCGTAGTGGCACTAGAAAATGGTTGACAAATCGAAATTTGGCATGGGCTATTCACAGGGTCGCCAGAACTGATTCGACCTGGGCAAACTTTCGCGAATTGCGGAATCAATTTACGAATTTCCTTCAGGAGGATAAACAAATTCACCAGCTTTAGCTGGTAGTAAGAATGCAACAAAATCCCAAACTGCTTTGTCGAACCGTTAACAACACGACTAAGCTGAAACCCGGTGTTTTTCCAATCATGACAGATAACGTAATAACTCATTCTGTGCTGGAAACCGCTAACGTTCTAGTCCGTTTTTATTCACGTTTTTTCACCCCAAGTGATACATTACTACCATCGAGATTGCCAGCACTAATTGTGCCGGAGACTATAAGCGAAATATGCATCAATTCTGAAATAGTGCAGCAACACCTACGCAGATTGAATATCACACATGCAATCCTAAAGTTATAAGGCAGTCAAATGTGCGAACCACTTTGTGATTTATTTAATCACTCTTTGAGGGAGGGGGTTGTTCCGACTGACTGGAAGAGAGGAATCATAACACCCATCTACAAAGGGGGAACTCGTTCTGACCCAGCAAATTACCGCCCTGTTACACTCCTTCCAGTGATCTTAAAAGTTGTGGAGCGAATTGTATGCGAAAGAATTGTGAGTCATCTCAAAACCCAAAACGTGATGTCCAGAGAGCAACATGGATTTCGGAAGTCTCTTTCTCGCATGACAAACCTACTGGAGACAATGGACGCCTGGATGCAGGCAGTGGATGATGATGGTTGCGTACATGCATGTTACTCGAACATATCAAATGTGTTTGATCGCTTGTACCATTCTATACTATTGAGCCAGTATGATTTTGGTATTATTGGGTGCCTTCTTACCTGGCTGAGAAGCTACCTTCTTGATCGCAAGGAAACTGGACTTTTCGATAGTGTGATGCCTAGTGACATCACTAGCGGTACATGATCCGCTTCTCTTTCTGGTCTACATGAACGACCATCCGAAACTTGTCACAGCCAAAATGGTTCTCTTTGCGGATTATCCTAAACTTTGGATGCGTCTTAAGGATAGCACGCAATGCGAAGCAGTGTACAACCGAGCTCAGCATGCTAGGTATGCTTCGGCGTATTTTGGGACATTTTCCTGTGAAACTTTCCCCATGCTCATAAATACGTATATTAACCCAGTGGTGGATTACTCAGTGCAAGTTTGAGCACCATGGCTACAAAATGACATCAAGCTGCTCGAGAGGATTTATCACAGAGCAACCAAAATGGTTGGCTGTCTCCGCAACCTACCATATGAGAATCGACTCGTGAATCTTAATGTGGATACGCTGCTTAGCAAACGGGTTCGATTTGTTCTAATCCTAATTTATAAAATAATGAACTATGAATCTATTTCGCCTCCGGTCAAGCCATGTCACCCGTACTCACCCACAAACTCACCGGAACTGCAGTCGGTTATTCTATTCGGGGCACGTTTGTTTCTTATGGAACTCGTACCGTCAGATGTTGTACAATCCTCTAGTGAAAGGATTTTCCGGAGCAAACTATATATATTTATGCGTAGTACTTCCACCCAACATCCAGTTTATATGACTTAATTGAGCAACTTTACACGACATTTATCCTAAGGAATATTTTTCCATCATACCGAGACATAAACATGATATTTTTTCATAACTAGAAGTCATGTCGATCTTCACAACGCCTCAACGTTTTATAAATATCTTTTTTGTCGTTATACGAATATCATTTGGTGTCGTGAAGCTACAAGCTATTTTATACCATAAATTCTTGAATCTTGAATCGCGTCAACAAGCTCTTATTCTCTAATACTTTCCACATATATTCCGTGATACTGTGGAGCTATTTTCTTTTTATCGTATATCTTGAAGTTGGTGTATTAAAGATCTACGATTTTCAAGATGCCAAATTCAAGATTTACGGTACAAAAGAAAATAACAATGCAATACCACAGGATAGACAGAGTTCTAATGGATAGACCTACCTTAAAGCAACCGTGGCTCCTTTATTGATCAAAGAAATCTATTCACCCAAATAACAAACACTATTTTGTGCGATGATAACGATAAGTTAAAGCATTTTTGGAGTAGCAATTCTGATTCAATAAAGTTGTAATTTATACTAAAACCAATAAATTTACTGAAAAGATTTTTAAGCGCAGGCTTCTTCAATTTAGGCCGTCAACTGAAGGATCGCAGATAAGGAAACCTTTTAGCTAAATTGGTCGTTCGGATCTCGCAGTACCCCGAATTCGATCCAGGCTCTGTCTTGATTCCCCAAGATCCAATTGGAAACTTGTGGCTTACAATGAATTCACATTTTTGAGAAAGCGGTCTACTCAATTTGTGTATTAAAAATTTCATTTTTTTAACAGGACCAATATGTACAACGTGACGATACATGACCGGTTTTAGAATTCGGACTAGCGATGTGAAGCAAAAGTCAGTACAACAATGTTCTCATAAAAACGAAAAAAATACGCATCTTAGCAATAAAAACATGTTTGTCTGGCTAGGTTTCACTTGTATAAAAATATAAATTACCCGGAATAATCGGCAGTTGCCGCGTGGCGGAATTCGGTATCACCTAAATTGCACAGTGACGTGTACATGCTTTACAAGTTTGGATCTAAAACTAGGAGTTATCACTTCGATTGAGCTAGTCCGTTCCACTGTCAGTGTCTAGTTTTCGCTTGCTTCCGGGTCGAACTAGTGTCTGGGAATACGATTGGGAGTGTGATCTTCTACGTAAAAAAGAATTTTCATTGTAATTGTAGGAAGAGTGCTTGAGTATTGAGTGTGGTTCCTTGTGTCGAATGCGCGACGGAAGCGTACTTGTGCTATGCCCGGTGCTACGAGTCGAACCCGAAGCGGGAGAAATCAATTGACTAGCGTAACCACGCCAGTGGGTTCGATGAAGGTCGAAGCGCTGTCCACAGGGGGGCAGGAAATAGTTTGTATTCATTTTGGATGCCCCTGGAAAAAGTGTCTGTGGGAATCGGATTTCACTGGATGGCGAAGAACTTGTGGTATCCCAGGATTTTTCGTTTTCTGATTCACCAGCGCTGATAACACTTTCGTTGGAACCATCGGATTTGTGAATAGATTTAGTATCTTTGATGGTTACGCTTCGCTTTGGGACATGCCCTAGCGTTTGTCGACCAACATTTGAGCGTATAAAAGTTCCATGTAAATTGGGAGCGATATTTGTAGATTGTTTCTCAAATAACTGAGAACTGATCCTATTTGAATAATCATTCGGCCGAGAAACCATGTGAAACTTCGAAAATAATGGCAACTGATGCTCGGAACTAGAATCATCCTCTTGCGGTGGATTCCGACTATAGTGACGAGCTGTTCGGGATAGAGGATTAATTTTTGTATCATCTGAAGGTGTATCAAAATTTGACCTGGTTAGAAAATCTTGTTGTTCTGAAGATGACTCACTTATCGAAGCTCGATTAGCTGGACTATTGGAAATGTCAATGGCAATGCTACCATGAACGGGGCATGCATTAATAACATGGGAGCTGGACTTGGTCACAACAGTTAAAGGACCAAAGGATTTTGGAATACTGGTCACTGGAATCAACTGCGCATAAACATGGGAAGTGATTGGATTCTTGGGAATCCCATCGTGTACTATAAGGTCCATATTATCCACTCTCGATCTCTGGTCGGCCAACGATGATGCGAGCATACTCATGTTTTGAAAACCATGTAAGGTTAATGGGGATGATACTTGTGTGCAATTAGGCAATCGATCTGCAAATAAAACGGCAGATACGGTCGAGGCACATGATGCAATTTGTGCATCGTGCTGATTAACTTCAACGTTGGTTAATACACTTCCATTTCCTTGAGAGAAACTTTCCGCGGGTGATGCACGATGGATTGGCTTAAAACAAACAATATTAGGTGCACAGAGACCTTTCCGTGGAGAGATTTTCTTGGCGTTCTTCCGACATTTATTGTTATTTAGTTTAGCGTTTTCTCGCTGGTTATTTATTGATTCTTGTTGAAGTACAGGAGTCTTGTCCATTTTATATCCACAACATGTACGTAAGCCTCGATTGTTGTTCTTCGCGATGAACCGTGGTAACCATCTTTCAGAATTTGATCGGAGATCACAACAATAAAATATACCTATGCCGAATGATATGAGCAGAAGGAATAAAACCCCAACTCCAAATCCAGCGAAGATCCAACTTTGTTGCGTGGCAGACATTCCGAATAGAAGTAATGATTCGCTTGGAATAACGGACAGGTAAAATATAGCGTTTTGTATGTTATTTTGCGCTTCCAAAGAGCATCTCCAGTGACCAGCGTCAGTTGTTTCTACACTTCTCAATTGTACTGTAGAAAGGTATAAGTCGTCCAATTTGTGATGTAAGATATTGATTCTGCTTGTGTTTCTCACCAGAACACCATCTTTATACCACAATATTTTAATCATTGGGTCTGCATGGAATTCACATGAAAAAGAGGCTAACTTTCCGGTATGGACTGTCATATTTTTACTTTCTGTCAACAATTTCGGCGGACATATGAAATCCGTGGGTTTGAGTTCATTGCTTAGTAAGGACTTTCCGTAAAGTAGTTCTGGTGTGAAACACATGGGTCCTATATTCTGTGAAGTGGTATGTAATCCGATAAGATCTTGTGAGAATTGAACACCATTGGCACCAATTACCTTCAGCCATTCATAAAACCATCGTAAATTACAATCACAGTGCCACGGATTGCCGTCAAGTAGAACAGCACGTAACTTTTTCATAATATCGAATGACCGCTTCATCGTCTTTGGCATGAAAGAGAGTCGACTGTGGCTGAGATCAAGGAATTCCAGTTGATCAAGGCCCTCGAAGCAACGAGAACCCAAGTGCAATACTGAACCCTTGGTGGGGCCGATGAACAAACGGTGTAACGGATTCCCGTCCGGGAATGTGAAAAAGGAATCGGGAATCAAATCTATTGGATTGTCCGCTAAGTTAAGCGTTTCCAGTTTGGATAATGGCATCAGCGCCTCCTTGGGTAGACCACCAAGCCCAAGTTGTAGAGAATTGTTACGTAGGCTTAAGTGTTTCAGGTTTGTTAGCGAATGAAAAGCATCCATCGAGACGCGCAAGATGTTGCTGGATTCAATAAGCAATGTCTCAAGGTGCACAAGAGTAATGAGACCTCTATTGGTGAGTGCCGGTATATATTGATAGGCCACATGGAGTTCCACCAAATTGTTAGGTAAATCCATCGGGATGTGATTTAAACGTGGTTGGACGGAATCACAGATGGCTTTTTTCCATTTGAAATCGGGCTGGAAGAATATGCTACACCCATGAACCGCACCTGCCGGCATTATTGGAATCCATGAGAATATGATGCAGCAAAGTGTCCACCAATTCCCACGCATTGCGCATACAGTAAGAATCCGTGGTCAAAAATAGGATTTCATGCCACGTTGAACGAGCTCACATGTTTAACTGTCTGAGGGATGTCGTATTATTCAACTGAACCGCGTCAATCGATTTCCGAGACGCGTGATTCACGCCCACTGTTTTCCAGGTTTCGGAAAACGAAGGAATTCCAACGATGTGCTGTTAAGCCAATTCTACGCGAGAGTTCGCGTGGGCAAGGGAATGAAGATTGACTGATATCGCCAGGGCTGTTCGTGCATACGGGTTGGAGTGGGAAATGTTAGCGAAAGTTTCATTGGGCACGAGGACACAAGCTGTCCCACCGAGGTGTGTCTATCCGACCACATATGACCATCTGGTGCATGCCAAATTTGCACGTGTGTCACTTAAACAAACAACGAGCGCGCGCATTTCTTGTGGCTGCAAGTTCAGCGGTCAGTCAAACACGCTTTCCCTCCTGCACTTGTTCATGCGGTTTTACTCGGAAACCCGCGAGTACCGATCGCGTATGCTCGAGTTCGTATGTTCGATCGACGACGCAGCGAAACAAGCAGATGGAGCGTGGTGTGAGAGATGTGCTGACGTGTCTAGAGTAGCATGCGATGTTCAGATTAAATGGTTTTTTCGTGTCAATGTAAAAATATTCTTACTTATTGATTTTATACGAATGTTCAGAAATGGTTTTTCAAATTAGATAAGTTAAGTATGTAAAAGTGATACGAACAGTTACATTACATTTAATTGGTTTGTAGGTGTGTTTTGGGGATTCGATGAATGGTTACTTAAGTGGTTAGTTAAGTGCAACTGGTTAGACCAAACTAAGTTTTAAGTGAGATGTCAACGCCAAGTACTGGCGATTAATTCATATAGGAAAAAAGATTAAGCCGAAAAACGTATGAATACACGTCCGTTGTCATAGTCACCTAAATCCAACGAACCGTAACATCATTGACCATACCAAGACAAATTTGGACTCTGCTGTCATTAAATAGTCATGAAACACGCGCCACTGATAGAAAACGCATCAAGGGCAACACAACTATCAATCGCGCGGTCATTTTACGGCATGCAATTGAAGAAATCTCTCTCCTACCTGGAAGTTGTAAACAAAGGAGCGGATAGCTGATGAGTAAGCGGCCGACAATTAAGAAACGAAAAACGACTTGGTTATGAACAAGAGTATCAAATGTGAATGGGAAACTAATAAAAGAAACCTACCCCAAAACGTCAAGTTGAGGTTGCCCAGGATAATAACCGGAAGCAAGCAAACGAATAGTACCGACCCATCAACGCTTGGTTATGCGGTTCAAACTGAATATCATGAGATAGCTCCAAAACACTTGAGCATTCCGACTCTAGCCAAGTCAGCCCTTTGAAAACTAAAAACGTTTTAGGATTTTTATATACAAATGTGCGAAGCCTTTCGAATATATTTGTGGAGTTAACCGATATATGCTCGCTCACCTGACATTATCACCATTACAAAAACAACGGTATTCTTCTCAATTGATTGAAACGGAGATATCCATTCCCAAAATGAATTTGATATGAAACGAGCGAGAGAGAATTGATGTTGCTCTTTATTTACATAATCGCCTCCAGTGTCGTCTAATAGACAACACATAATTCATCATCGCAGATAAAATTTGGTGTTCTATAACGCTGATGTCTAGTGAAGTTTGCATGATTGGTGTGGTCTACCGGTCTCTTTAATCAACGGAATCGTACAACGAAAATATATTGCTCTCGTTGATAAATGTATCACAGAGCAACAAAGTTTGTGATGGGTCTTCGCAATGTTCCGTACACCGAAAGATTGCGATGTTTGGGTCTGAGTGACTTTACCTAAAGCAGGATACGACACGATATTATTCTGACTTATAGAATTGTGTCATCCAACAAAACACTTGCTTGATGTTTTTGATGAGAAAGTGACACGCTACATCTTTCTCACAACACACATCTGCATGGTCACCAATCTAAACTATACTAACAGCATAACAGGTCGAAGTACCTCAAATACGCTATTTCGGTTCGCAATCTGCAATAGTGGAACAGTTTACCCACTCATGTTGCACAATCTGGAACAATTGACGCTGCCAAAAAATCACTAAATGTCCACATGGACAAGCATGTTTTTCACGTTTGAGAATACTTTCTAACAAATTTTTTTATATTTTACCATCCGACCCGATGTACATTTTTGTTGGTCTTGTAAAGCAGAGCTTTTTTACCGGCATATCATCTTAGAATAAATCTGCGTGGTAGTGAGAGTTTCGAAAATATCAGAAAAGCAATTTTTGAAAACATTCAGGCTTTGGCTGACGTTTCAAAAATCGTTAAATATTGCACATAAAAATTCTATGAGGAGAATAAACAAACAAAAATACGAGATAAATCTTCACTATAATTAATTGTAGCGGTTGATCCAACGGAGATTTCACCACTAACAAAGTACGTCTCTGGTTATTGAACGCAATAAACCGGAACACAGTTCGCAACGAATAACAGCATACAAATCCCAGGCAGTCACACGCGATATACTTGTCCCAAAGCAGAACACGAGCGCGGCGTGAATCGTATATTCAAAATTGTGTACATATTTACATGTATCATTAAAACAAAACAATAATGAAATATGCAGGGTTATTGTAATAAAATATACAATAATGAAAACACCATAATACTCCCTCCCTAGAGCGTTAGAAGAGAGTGAAACGCTCGAAACGAAAATATAGTTAATCAGCGTAGTCTGCAAGGTTTGCAGGCCACCTGACTCTCCGGCCTGATCGAGTTTTGTGAATTGGAGAGGGTGAGTCAGATGATGGAAGAGAGAGTTTACATGGTTGGGTTGATTGGGTCGACTGAGAAGTGGGTGGGGTTGAAGGGAAAAGGTCAACATCCGGGGTACCACTTGGGGTGTGAACGTCTGGAGGCGGTGTTTCGTCGCAGACTGGTTCGATAAAAGCTGCTTTCAATCGATCAATTGCAACAGTATCTTGAGAACCATTTCGTTCGATGACGAAGTATTTGTCACAGCGGCTAACGACTTTGAAGGGACCGGTGTATGGGGCTTGCAGGGGTTTGCGCGTATGATCAGTTCGAACAAAAACAAAAGAGCATGAATGCAAATCACTTGGTAAGTAAACGTTACGGGTGTATGGGCGAGTGGGGGTGGCACGTAATTGACGCATGAAGGAGCGTAAGCGATTGACATAGTGGGGAATAGTAATGTCAGCTGCAACGTCAGGGGATGCGATCAATTCACCTGGGAGACGGAGTGGTGTGCCGTAAACTAACTCTGCTGCAGAACATCCGAGATCTTCTTTGACGGTAGCACGTATACCAAGAAGGATCACTGGCAGGTTCTCTGCCCAGTTTTCGGTATTACCATGTGACATCAATGCTGCTTTCAGCTGTCGATGGAACCGTTCAACAAGTCCGTTCGCGCAAGGATGATAGGCTGTGGTTTTGATGTGGTTAGAGCCGAGGAGTATAGTCAACTCACGAAAAAGGGTAGATTGGAACTGTGATCCACGATCAGTAGTAATAGTAGATGGAACACCGTAATTACTTATCCAGTATTGTAGAAAGTTTTTCGCTACGGTCTCAGCTGTAATACCGGTAATGGGAATGGCTATAGGCCAGCGGCTGAAACGGTCAACACAAGTTAAAATGTGGGTGAAACCATTAGAGATAGCCAGAGGACCGACAATGTCGAGATGAACGTGCTGAAAACGTTGGCTTGGTGGAGGAAAAGATCCTGGAGCACTAAGAGTATGGCGTTGAACTTTACTGCGTTGGCACTGGAGACAGGCTTTTGTCCAATTTTGAATATCCGCATGCATGTTCGGCCAAACAAATCGATCAGTGATCAACTTACGAGTAGCACGAATGCCGGGATGAGAAAGGGAATGAAAATGTTCAAAAATGGATTTCCTAAGTAATTTCGGTACTAAAGGACGGGGATGTTCGTTGGAAAAATCACACAAAACAGTCAAACTGGAGTTGGGAATGGGAATACGTTGGACTCGGAGGGATGACGAAGATTGGTAGTGCTGCATGTCACTGTCATGTTGCTGAGCCTCTGCTAGCTGCGTGAGATCGAAGTTCGATCGACTGAGTGCTGTGAGTTGCATGCGAGAAAATGCATCGGCAACTGTGTTCGACGAAGCAGATAGATAGCGAATGTCACTCGTAAATTGAGAAATATAGTCAAGGTGACGTATCTCACGTGGTGAATATCTATCAGCTGTGGCGGACAACGCAAAAGTGAGAGGTTTGTGGTCGGTCCAAACAATGAAATCGCGACCTTCAAGCAAATGTCTAAAATGACGAACAGCATAATATATAGCTAACAATTCGCGGCCAAATGTACTATAGCGGGTTTGGGCGGGTTGTAGACGACGAGAAAAGAATGCAAGCGGTTTAGTAACACCGTCAATACTTTGCTGCAGGACAGCGCCGACTGCTGCTTGTGATGCATCGGTGGCAAGTGAAAGCGAAGCGTTGGGATTCCTGGACATGTAGGATAACGTAGATGCTTCTTTCAGTGCAGATTTCAATCGCTGAAACGATTCAGCAGCATCTGCATTCATTTTAAATTGTCGTTCCGTTCCGCGTAACAAATCAGTCATCGGTTGAGCGATGTTAGCACAGTTTGGAATAAATCTTCTGTAATAATTAACTAACCCGAGGAATCGACGTAACTGTCGAAGCGAGGTGGGACATGGATAATCATTGATGGACGAAATTTTATCAAGCACAGGGCGAATTCCGTTTTGATCGACATGATGTCCTAAGATTTCGAGGGAAGCGACAGCAAAAAGGCATTTATCTGGGTTAACCACAACGCCGAATTGTGAAAGTCGCTGAAAAACAGCATGCAGATGTTCTGCATGTTCCTGTTGAGAAGAACTGGCGATCAGGACGTCATCAATGTAGACATGCACAAAAGATAATCCCTGGAAAACTTGGTCCATGAATCTCTGGAAGGTTTGAGCAGCATTGCGTAAACCAAAGGGCATTTTTAAAAATTCAAAAAGACCAAAGGGTGTGGTAATAGCTGTTTTAGGGATATCTTCGTCGGCGACAGGTATCTGGTGATAAGCACGCACCAAATCTAGTTTAGAAAACACTGTCTTTCCGTGTAATGAAAGTGCAAAGTCATGAATATGGGGAATGGGGTAACGATCGGGAACAGTAACTCTGTTAAGGGAACGGTAATCACCGCATGGTCGCCAAGCATCAGATTTATTTTTCTCCACCATGTGAAGGGGGCTTGCCCAGGGCGATTTGGATGGCCGGATAATTCCCAGTTCGAGCATATGTTCAAACTCACGTTTCGCTACATCGAACTTGTTTGGAGCCAAACGACGGGGCTTGCTAAACACTGGAGGACCACGGGTCACAATGTGGTGTTTAACGTTATGTTTAACGACCGCAGCTTGTGTACAGGGTTTGAAAACTTCCGAAAATTCTTTCAGTAAGTCACTGAACGCAGATGGGATGTCAGGGGTGAGTACACGAATGGTTCGAATAGGGGAATCGCAGGAATTACCAAAGGAGTTAATCTTTGTCAAATTATCAATAAGCTTTCGTTTAGCTATATTGACTGAAAGATCAAAATGTGAGAGGAAATCTGCTCCCAGAATCGGTACTTTGACATCAGCCAGCGTGAAAATCCATCGAAAGTCGCGTCGTAGACCCAATTCGACAGAAAGTGATCTTTGACCGAAAGTAGAAATTTTCGTGCCGTTTGCCGCCTGCAACGTCATTGACGAAGGACTCTTGCGTTCCTTAGTGGATGGTGGGATAACGCTAATCTCAGCACCAGTGTCGACGAGGAATCGCATTTTAGTGGCCCGGTCGTTAACGTAGAAAAGACGGCTTTGAGGGGAGCCAGACAGAGATGCCGTGTCTACTGTCTGGCTTCGTGGTTTCCCTGATTGGGTTATCGGCAGGGCGATTGTAAATTAGATCGGCAACCTCTTTTGAGACTGAAGGGGGCAACATACCAACCACACGGTTATACTGAGCACGTTGAGTTTTTACATTGTAAGACTCGAATAAGGCTTCAATTTGCGCGAACCAGAGGCGAGGATCGTTCATACCCAAAGATGGAAGACTAAAGTTTGTCATAACGTCTGTAGAAATATCCTCAGATGGCGTATCAGAAAATGCTGATTTAAGATCCATTTAGTAAATGAAAAATAGTTATGACAGCAAAATCAAAATAAATGGGAGTATATGGTACGAAGGAAATTTCAAAAAGAAAAATGTTCGGGGCTCACCAATTTGTAGCGGTTGATCCAACGGAGATTTCACCACTAACAAAGTACGTCTCTGGTTATTGAACACAATAAACCGGAACACAGTTCGCAACGAATAATAGCATACAAATCCCAGGCAGTCACATGCGATATACTTGTCCCAAAGCAGAACACGAGCGCGGCGTGAATCGTATATTCAAAATTGTGTACTTATTTACATGTATCATTAAAACAAAACAATAATAAAATATGCAGGGTTATTGTAATAAAACATACAATGATGAAAACACCATATAATCAACAAGAGATACATTTTTTGAAAGAAATAAAGAACGCCTCACTTGAAGCTGTTCTGAAAGGCAAATGATTTGTTTCGTCGGGTGTGACGCATCACGAAGGATGATATTGGTAGGTCACTCGCGTAAAGCAAAGTGCTTTTCATGAATGTTTCTAGAATGTCACCATTCGAAATAGTGCTTGCGCGTGATGGCATTTACAGTTTAATGGGAAGGTAATATTCATATGTATACATTTGTTGTTGTTGGTTTCCTTTGGCCGATATCGATAATGGACTTAGACTGCAAGCGCATGACACACACACACATATATATATATATATATATATATATATAATATTAAATAAATTTCACGCTCTACTGCTAACACGTCATACACGAGCCCAGTGACATTCACCGAATTTTCCGCTCAAACTAACTCAATATTTCTTTCCATTAGTTGTGTGCGCACGAGATTGGACAGTCGTGTGTGGGTAGGCTGTTTGTCGTTGAAGCAGCTGTCACAGAATTCGTCGCTTGACGCCGATGAGGTCTTCGCCATGTTAATTATAACAAACAAAAGTAACAAACGATTTGCTATAAGAATCAAGAATCAAGATGTTATGGTGAAAAATAGCAATCGCTTCACCTGTACCATTGGATGACAGCTATAAAAATACAGAGGATATAATCAAAATTCCATTGGATGACAGCTATAAAAATACAGAGGATATAATCAAAATTCCATTGAGGTGTTTGGTTTGAGTGGGTTCATATGGCGTCGATAAACAGGGCTGATAGTGGAGTGCTCTTTGATATAAGCATTCAGTTTCGATTTGAAATCACGGATCGTAGGAGTATTCATAATATCTTGTGAATATCTAGTGAATTCCACAGAATACAAATGCGCACCGAGAAGAAATGACCTCTACAGCCGAGTCTTGAGTGCGGTATAACGAGACAACTTGAATGAATCCGTGGATTCTTAAGGGAACTGACTTCTATCAAATCGCGGCGAGAATGATTTTCATTCCGCAGTATTTTATATGTTAGGATCATGTCGCTCCTTACCCTACTTTGTGTATAATCAGTCGACCCCAGCATGGCCATTCGCTCCTCGTATGGGATGTTCTGCATACCATCAACTAGCTTTGTCGCTCAGTGAAAATTTTTATAGAGCAATCCAATGTCTTTACTCAGCTACGGTGCCCAAACTGGGATCATGCACTCTATAGTTGAATGGATGTAAGTATTTATAATGCGAGGGAGCGTTTTAGTGGATAATTGAGCAAACATTCTCCTCAACAGATACTGCTTGCTCTGTTGAATACTTTCTGGCAATGACTATTTGGTTTCAGGTTATTAGTAATTCAGATGCCGAGATCCTTCTCAGTGCTGGTCCAGGTCAAGTTTCCATGACCAAGATTATATGTATGCTCGTATCACCGGACAAGTTGCAACATTTTACATAAACGTATTTTAAAAGGCATATGGTTTAGTTGATACCAGCGATACAAAGCATCCAAATCCTCTTGCAGCCTCAAACAATCTTGTGAATCCAGACGCCCCCAATCTGTTTACTCACTACACCTATCTTCTAAGTGAAATTTATTTGCTTTCTCGCATTGACCAGTTTGCATTTGTTGAAGTTAAAAGGCAGTACGTGCATCATAGACCAAATGTGAATAGCATCGAGAACTTTCTGTGATATCAAATAGACTTCTGGGCTACGGATAGAACTCCATATTTTTATGTCGTCCACGAAAAACGATATATAACTGCGAACAAATTCCGAGATCTTATTGGCGTATATCAATTCAAAGTTTTAGATGTCCAAAAAGCAAAAACTTTACAGTAACTATAGATTAAATCGTTAGGGAATGTTTAAAAACAATAAAGTTAACTTATGTATTGAGGTGCGGGGTTAGAGTTGGTCAACATATACTTGTCAAGTTCAGCTTTGAACATGTTCAGGCTTGATGCACAAATGATATGTGGGGACAGAGAGTTCCACATAAAACAAACTCGGACAGCAAAGAAGAACCTTAGACAATTTGATCTAGGGTGTGGAATAATTAACTTATAGCCATGAGATTTGCTTCCACGAGCTTCTTGCCGATGAAACAGGTGTTCAAGTGGGTGATCCACTGTATGCAGGATGTTGAACAGAAGGATCAAGTCACCACTGAACGGCGGTACGAAAAGTCAAACAGATTCAGAGTTGCAATCCTCTTCTCGTGTGGCCTAGTGTATAGTCTGATAACCAGTTTTGTAGCGCGGTGGTATACGCGTTGTAACAAGGTCATGTTCTTTTGTAACCATGGTGACCATGCTTGAACAACGTAACACCATGTTGGCCAGATATAGGTGTTAATTATCTGTGGGAGTGTCTGTGAAACTACCGAAGATCCTTCTGAGCAGTGCTAAGCTTTGGCAGGACTTTTTGTATACCACAGAACACAGCCGTGAAGGACTTCAAGTTACTGCTAATCCACACGCCCAGGTCTTTCTCTTCCGTAACCCATGGACGTTGCTGAGATCCAAGACAGTATGTGAATTCGAAAGTTTTACCAACGTTCAACATTTTGGGATGTTGAATGGTGGGCAGTTTCGTGAGGACCACGTATGAAGTGCTTCGAGATCTTTTTGTAGAAGTTGGCAATCTTCTACCGTGCGCACGCTAGTTCAAACTTTGATGTCATCCGCAAATAAAACGACTTTACTGCGTACGACTTCAAGTATATCGTTCGTGTACACCAGGAAGAGTATTGGCCACAAGACTGAGCCATGAGGTACGCCACTTGTAACTTCTACTGGGCTGAATATTGCCCAATCAACTCTAATCCTGTTAACTCTAGTAGTCATGTAATCATGTATCCAGGCCAATAGTCTGCCACCTACCCCGAGCTGGTTAACACTGTATAACACTTTAGATATATCCAAGTAACAAGCATGGAAAGAGTATCCACTATCCACGGCTAGAGTCCAGTTATCAACAGTTATGAGAAGATTGGTGAGGCAGGTGAGAATGGGATCAATGACTGAGCCTTGGGATCTGCACCAGTGGTTGCGATAGTTGGTGATAATGCACCATCGACAGGTTACTAAATAACGCAGTACGTCAGGTAGCCGCATATTTTCGGTGCGCCCGTCTACTTTGTTTCTGTAGTAGCATTGTGCGATTGACTCGACCAAGTGCATTATAAATATCAAGGTAGCTTTATGCACTCGCGATGTACAGCTATAGACGACAGGCCGAACGAGGCCAACAACAGCAAAGCCTATTCGGCTTTTAAATCAGTAGTTAACTAAACTGACCCTGTAAACTATCATGTCGCATGTCCTTCTTACGTGAGATTGTCATACTGTCTTTGCGTGATTAATCCCACTGACGGACAAACAGGGTATAGATAAAGATGTTGATACTTTGACAAGACGTTCCCTTTCCATTGAGAGCTGCTCTTCAGGTGGAAACTTCGACGTCAAAGATACCCAATAGGAAATCGTGATTCAGCCTTTTTGCATACAATTCAATCCAATCAATTTCATATAAATTGCAAGCAGATTTGGACATTATTCGTGTGTTGTAAATTAGAAGCAAACACCAAACAAATGAATGGCATAAACGTTAGAAACAAAAATTTAAGCCTCGATGACGTTTCCCTTTGTGACTACAGATCGATTGGACTATGATCAAATAATATCGATTAGACTTAGAAAATCACAAAGAGCGACGCAGAGCAGACGAGACAGCTATATTTCATTGTCATTCACACGGACAGCATTCAATCACATATCAATGATTTGTTTTCATTTGACTGGGCAATGCACGTATCGATGTTACCTACTTGAAAATGGCTCGAGCTCTAAATTCTCATAAGACCCCGTGTTTTAAATATAACATTCATGAACGATTTTTATTGAATTGCAAATACCTATATGCAAACGAGTAACAAAAAAACCCTTTAATCGACAAGTTTCGTGATCAATTTCGAGTGTCAAGCTATTGATCGATCCGTTTCCAGAACGGGGACTTTGCTGTCTAATTTTGGGCAGCCAGACTGCGTTTTAGCTGTGACAAATTGTCTAAAACCAGACAACTTATCACAGAAACGTCATGGTTGCCCGAATGAAATCCAACAAATTTGCAGATGCAGGGACTGTAGGTAGCAATCTCTCACCGCGGGGGATATGTATAGAAAAATACACTGCAATGAAATCGATTAAAAAGGTGGTAGCTAATTGGACTGCATGCCTAGTACCCGAACACGCGATCACGATGGGTGTTTATTGATTTTTAAAATGGGATGTAAAGTTTTCATAAATATTTATGATTAGGCTATGATCTTACTGTCTGAACCTGACGACGGCAATCAGCCAGAAACCTGTAGTGGTGTGTAAGGGATGGGGATGCGAGCACCACAATACATTGGTATTTATGATTACGTTCTAAGATATGGAGCTTTCCAAAGGCCATAAATTTCCAACGAAAAGTCATCCGGATTTGAGATGCAGCTTTGTTCACGAGCAAAAGTATCAGTACAATTTTCAAGAGCACACTATTATTTCGTAGAAAGTTATTTCGATCACTATTATATTGTGTTGCTCTCGTCTAGCACAATTACGCTGCGCGACCGGTTTCTCGCTACCAGCCATCATCAAGTGGAGACAGTAAGATAATTGTCAGTGAAACTTTCAACAGTGGTAAAATGGTGAACAAAGTGATACTTTGGATTGCTGACAAGCGCCAATTCATTCAGGAGCAGTTAGATCATACCACCTTTAAAGATAACCATGCAGAAATATCAAAGTACGACTTCAATGACGCTGTGAAACAAGATCAGCATATCTGATCTCGATTCAAGATTCAAGAATTTATGGTCACAAAAAGCACATAGCTTCACAATTACCATAGCATAGTAAATATTCGTTCAGGAAATAGGTATAAAATAAACATGTAATGTCTAGTATAGTCAAGTTGTATAGTTACCATGAGTCAATACGCAGGTGTCGTCAAATCGTTATGCAACCAATAAGTATCCGAATTTCGAATAAACGTTTCGATGCTGGGAGAGATGACAAGAGTTTCGGGTAGGGAATTCCAAAGGAAACAGACACGTACACAATAAAAAATATCGGCGACAGCTGATACGGTAGTGGGGAATTTGCAGTGGCTGCGTGTATGTTGTGACTCATGGTATTCGAATAAATGTTTTAAGGCATGATGTGGGGTATTTAATATTTTGTATGTTAGTATCACATCGCTTCGAAGGCTTCTTTGAAGGGGAGTGGGGAGCCTCAGTTTTTGCAATCGTTCCTCGTACGTTAGTTTCGGAAACCTCTTACGAGTTTGGTTGCGCGATGGTATATTTTGTCAAGCAATATTATATCCTTTTTTAACCACGGAGTCCAAGCTTGTGATGCATGTTCCATGGTTGGAATTATATAGGCGTTCATGATGGTGGGCAACGTTCCAGGCGAGAAGGTTCTGAAAATCCGTCGCAGCATACCTAGAAGCTTGGAAGCACGCTTGTAGATAACCTCACAATGCAGGCTGTTCTTCAGGCTGCCGCATACCCAGACTCCAAGATCCCTTTCCGATTCTGTCCAGCTCAAAATAGTCTGACCAAAGTGATATTGGTATTGGAATGGCTTATCAATTTGCAACACCTTGCATTTTTGGAAATTGAATGGCAAATTATTCCGTACCGACCATTCATGTAGAGCATCTAGATCACGTTGCAGCTGTACACAGTCCGCAGTTGTTTTTATCCGCGTCCAAAGTTTAATGTCATCAGCAAAAAGAATCACCTTGCATGCGAGCGTCTCTGGTAGGTCGTTGATGTAAGCCAAGAAAAGTACTGGCCCGAGGACTGAACCTTGCGGTACGCCACTAGAGGCATCAATAGCCTGTGATTGTACCCCGTTGATTCGAACGATCGCCTTGCGCCCACTGAGGTAACTTTCAAGCCATATGAGTAGCTGTCCGCTGATACCCATCTGCTTCAGCTTTTGTATTAATCGAAAGTGATCAACTCGGTCAAAAGCTTTAGACATATCCAGATAACAAGCGTGGATGCTAGCTCCTTCGTCAACCGCTTGGGTCCAGTCATTTAAAACCGTCAACAAATTTGTCAAGCATGAGCGAGATTTACGAAAACCATGCTGTGCTACAGATAGCATATTTTGTGATTCCACGTGATGAACTATATTTTCTGTCACTATACGCTCTAGAACTTTGGATATCACAGGAAGTAGGGTGACAGGACGGTAGTTTGCCGGATCTGAACGTCTACCGCCTTTGTAGATAGGTGAAATTACCCCTGTCTTCCACTCTGTTGGCACCATCCGACCCGATGTACATTTTTGTGGGTCTTGTAAAGCATAGCTTTTTACCTGCATATAATCTATGAATTAGAGAATGTTTAAACAATTCACACAAAGGTTCACACAGCTGCTGTTCACAGGATTTTAGTATAGTCGGAGTGATTCCATCCGATGCTAAGAGGTGTGTATAAAACATGGTCGGTGCGTTACCTAAACAACTAAGGATAGATCGGAATAATTTTAACATCACGGTAAGCAATGTTCATACATCATTGGTTTGACGAAACTTGTCAGAGGCGAAGCGTTCGCAAAAAGTCTTATAACCGATTTTTGACAACTTTAACGTTTATGATCAGTGTAAATGGAAGTTCAGAGAAGCTACGACCGGTGTCAGAAGGAGAACTAATTATTATACCTTTCAGAAAGCGCTCACAATTTCACAGAAAACAAAAATAATGAATGGTCGCGATCGTCTCTAGTGGAGATAAGTGTTTTCCATAATCTCATCAATGACGGTTTTTCGAAACTAATAGTGAAAGCTACGGTCTAAATCACATAGAGCCGACGTTTCACTCTGAACGAGTCACAAAGTATAAACGATAGTGAAGCACAACCTCAGTGAATTAGTCAAAGTTCTTTTAATTTAGTACACGCATTATCGTACACGAATTAATAGAATATTTCTGCTGCGTCGCCAATTCAACCTAGCATGTGGATTTGATCACTTCGGTGAGGCTGAGATCTAATTCACGATCAGTAAGCGGTTGCACGTTGATGTAGAATTTTAACTAATCAATAGCCAAAAAAGAAACACCGGATCAGTGAGATTAATGAAAAGTAGATAGCCGGATCTCCTAAGTGAGAATGGCCTAAAAGGAAGCAAACGACTAATACACAAAATAACAATTCCAAACGAATTATTCGTGGAACTAACGCAAATGAAACTGACATCACCTTTCAAAATGATTGATGATTCTATTGCATGATAAATGGCTTAACCAAATAGCGGTGTAACAAAGGGTTGGATAACCACTGTTTGCATGTTCGCTCGTTCTGCGAGTGTCAGCCGGCTTCATTTATACCTCGGAGCTGAGAGCGTGTTAGATATTGATATGAACATACACGGTAACGCGATATAATTTTTGTCTGAAGCACCGCTTGGTGTTCGTTTGAGTGCACTTCCTTAGCCTTTGCGCACCCAAGTAAAACTTACAAGACAACAGTGAGGTGACAGAAAAAGGGCGTTGTGCGCCAGCCAGAAAGCTGGGTTTTCTTCATAAACCTTCCCGGCAATCGGGTATAATTTAAGATAGAAAACACAGCCGTACGCGTTCCACACGTGGCATTAAAACATATCGACGAGTATATTTTTGAACAGGGAACCCGGAATCGTGCCCATGTACAACAGGGCTGAATATACCAGCATCGTATCATATTGATTTGTTAAGCATTCATCCATTTATCAGACGTTAGTTCTGTTTCCCGAATGCATAGGCGTAATTAGGAAGCGAACAAAGAAAACTACCCTCATTTGAATAAATGCTTTGACTGCACGACTGCCAATTTCCATTCAATGTCACACGTTTCCACTAAACATACTAACACGGAGAACAAATGAATGAGAATAACGGTTCGATACCGTGGTAAGCACAAGTTGTCACTTTCGTTGGAGAGATGAATGCAAGATTGATGTGAGTGCTAAAAAAGCCGGAACGGAAAAAGTTCACTAGGCTGAAATGACAGTGAACCAGTGCCAAGTGTTGCGTGGCAAATTTGTTTGTCATGAAGGAGAACAGGACAGGGAAACAGCATACGCTACGACGTGTAAATGTCAAACGGGGCGTGCTAGACATGAACAAGAGTGAGAGAAATTTGACTGAAAACGCTATAACATTAAATACGCTGTGAGTGTCACGAGCCTTACAATATATGATGGCTTCACCACTGGGGTGAGAGTAAGGCATTGGCAAATTATCGAAAGGTGGATGATTGCTCGCGCAAGAAGTTACGGCGCTTAAGCCAAGTTCACTAGTTTGTCATTGAAATTGTAAACCGCAAAATGTCGTAACAAAGCGACAAGAACGTAAGAATGAATCGATTTGTCTATATTGCGGTATAGGTCATAGTTACGACTAGCTCTGGATAAGGCAAATTCTCAGTTCCAACCATATTGTCTAATCAGATTGGTGCTTGTCTCTTGTCTTTCGTTGGTATGAAGCACTGAATGTGACATTTGAAAGACGTGAAGTGTGCTAGCAAAGAATGCTACTCGCAAGCTTTCCGGTGGTGTGCAAAATACCACCACCCTCCGGGACAATACAGGGTCAGGAAGCGCAAAAGAGACCGACAAGAACTACCGCGAACCAGCGAGAATTCGGGTCGCAGAACAATCGCAACAACTAAGGTATTCCATTGCAACTCCTGAAATCGATTTTTGCAGAGGTACATTCAGTCCAAAAGATAGCGCACATCCGGAAGAAGTTAAACTACAATTTCCTTCACCACCCATGAGAGAAGTGAGCGAAATTGGCTATTACTGGGAATATGACGGAACCATTCCCATACATATAATTTTGGTTAGAAAGGTTGTCATAGCCGGGGGTGGCAGTGGGGATAAGCCCCCACTGTCTATAAAATGCTCCCATATAGCACACTCTCAAATAGCCTTTAACAACCAAGTTTACCTGGTCTGCATGAATAGCTCCCCGAGCCCGGAGGAACTGCTTCTACCAACAGGAGAGGGGCGTGGGCGAGTGACTTGCGGCTGAAAACCAGTTTGCTTTGGGCAGATGGTGGTCGTTAGCCCGGGAGGGCATTTCATCTAAGGGAAGGAAATCCCTGATTTTAAAACTCTGCTGCCTTGCGGGATACCCAATAGCGGGAAAGGTTTCGGGAGAAATCCCTCAGGAAAAATTTGGAGCAGTCTCGTAGACGATGAGTTGGTGCACAGCACCTCTTTCTGGCAACTCACTGCTGCCTTGCAGATCGTACTTGGTTGTGCAAAGGCTAGAGAAGCTGACTCGGACAAACGCCGAGTGGTGCTGGGGACGCCGCTTTGTACCCTAATTCCCAAAACACTTCATTGAAGCCGACTCATCCTCCAGGAGATACTCGCACAAAAGTAAAGTAAGTACATATTATATTGCACGGGTGTGCAATCGTACAGTACTTATGTGATGTACGGCTAACACCGTGCTAAATTGATTGGCCACGGTTAGTGAGCTGGATGCTGAAACACGCTAGAGTCTCCCTGCCATTCTTATTTTCGTTCGCATATCTGTCTCGGCCTGGGCAACCTGGCAGTATCTTAGCACACGTGCAGTCTATGACTGTGCGGCACTTTCCCCCATCAGGTCTGTGCTTTCATACACACTATATTCTACCACTGTTAAATGTTTTCAAACAAGGATTCACAAGTTTCTCGCGGTAACAATTATCAACATTCCTGAGATTGTTACTTGTGGGTTCATCAATTCACATAAGTAGGATGTATTGTATTGAGTTTCGACTGCAAATTTCATGGCACTGGCTAACATTAGAAATAACGAAAGATTGAAAACTAAATTTAACGGATGAGTCTTTCGGTGAAAGGACAGGCAAGCTGAAATTTAATCGAGAAAGCTAGGATCATGACAGCTGATCTGTACAGGGACACGAATGGAGTAGTGATATAACGTATATTTGTATGGAATCGCTTGGCAAAAAATAATTCGCAATCAATAATTTCGGAATGAAAAAGCAACCACAGAACACAACATTCAGTGGCAAGGATGCCGGTGCTATACAGACTGGCCAAGTAAATCAGACAAAGTCAAAACAACAGTAAAATGTATACCCACGAGTGCGAAGAAGAAATAAAAAGAGCACACATTATGCATATAAGTCAGGGGAACTGCACACCGCGTTAGTTGGATGCACCCAATTGAATCATTTTGGACTTTGGGTCATCGTACAGTTCGTAAGGTTTCACCGCGGCCAGCATATTCAGCGCGTACGTGAGTATCCCGATCAACAGGAACGAGACAACGAGAGTGGACCAGATGGGTATGCTGAAAAATCCGACACAATCGACAACCCTGCCAAATTTGCCGTTCGTCAGCCCGAAAGGTTGAACCTGCAATTGAACAGATGATCGGTTTCTGTCGGTATCATCAGATAGCGGTGGACACACAAAAATAATAATATACATTGGCATAAAACTAGCAAGGTGGTTAGACGTCGTAGTACTCCTGTGAAACGGAGCACAAATGATAATGAAATTGGCATTTCGAGGTAACAAATAAATCTCAGCACAATTGCCGATGGTCACGTGTGTGAGTCCATCTGCAGCCCTAAAAGCAGATCGCACTGGCGATTACTCGATCAATTACAGCGTTCATGTGCCTTACACCAAGCGACGATTCATCTCATAATGTTTGGTAATGCCTTCCATCACATGAACAGCAACTGACTGCGATGACTGAAGCTTCATTTTAAATATTATCAGAAAGATTGAGGAAATAAATTGTTCACAATTTATCTTATCTGGTATGCATGAAAACGTGCAGAACTTATGTACTGTGCAGCTAACACTATGCTACTGAGCTGCATGCGGAAACAAGCTGGAGTGTCCCTACCAGTTTAAGTTTAATTTCTTCTATCGAGGCAACCTGACAGTATCTTAGCTTACGTGCAGTCTATGATTATGTGGCACTGTGACTGGAAGAGGCTTGTGATTTCATACATACATGCATTCATACATCTGAACAAGATACAGCTTTTGGCTGCTGAATGCAGATCACGCAGCCGGCGTGCAACTGACGCCCTACAACGGAGTTCTGACTATCGTTGCAAGCGCTGCATGAGAGATTGTTCCTCTCGAATCGGACTGTTTAGTCATTCAAAAAGCTGTAGAACATGAAAATTCATGCGATTGTGATGTACATCCATGGTCGGCATCGACCGACAACATCTGAGCTAGGAATGAATGAGATGCAAACGGAAACGTCATCAAAAACGTTAGTAAATCAAACTTAAATCAAACGAATGTCAGTTAAGCATTCGATAGATGCTACCGTGAAGTATTTCTGTGCTGTGTGGTTAACACTATGCTAAATTGATTGGTCATCGGTAGTAACCTGAATGCTGAAACATACTGGAGTCCCACTGCCATTTCTATTTTCTTTCTCATATCTGTCTAGGCCTGTGTAAGCTGACAGTATCTCAGCCTACGTGCGGTCCGTGACTGTGCGACACTTTGCCTGGATCAGGCTTGCGCTTTAAAAAACACGCTACCGGTGTGAACGGAAAGAATAGTTGTCATCGATAGGCAACAATATAGGGGAAAGCAAGTAAGTTAAAATTAGGGTCGATTAAGTTCATGGGGAATCTAAAACCAGGCAATGGGTCCTCCAGTACAATACGGCTGAAAAACTGTCTGGTTGTCCGGGCCCAAAGGGATATAGCAGAGATTAGGTAAGCGAAACTGCAGTTTGTTTACGCACATGGCTAATTGTTAAGCCAGTTAGAATAATATGTTTTATGAATTGAAACAAAGAGAACCAGGCATATGAGTTTTTAAGGCCATTAGTCGTGACCGAGAACGGGCAAGTATATTCACTACCTGAACTCCAGTAAAGTGCAATGCAAACAACGTTGAACGACCGTCGGAATGAAACACTCTGAGAGCGGAGACATCCGCGCATTTATATCCCATTCCTCTGGAACCGGAAAGCCACCTCGTATCCAGCCGACCGTCAGCAACAGAAGCGCAAGTTGGTGTTTCGCTTTTACATTTTATTTCGACTGAACTATCACGTGCAATCCAGCTGAAGCCATCTAGAGCAAATGTCAAACTGAAACAATTAGCAAGACACAACCCAAAACAGCTACCTTATTTTCAAAGAAGTTAAATCACCGACATCCGAATATGACAAATCCATGACAGCAACGTTGGATGTGCAACGATCAGCTACATCGTTTATGTGTTGTTGTGCCGGTAAGATAACATGAGAAGCGGGAGCGTTGCGAAGTAGCTCAATCTTTTGTGCAAAGAATGAGACGCAACTTGCGTTGAAGAAAGTATACTGTTTAATCGCTGGGCTGACGAAAAACGTTAATAGAGAGAACCATACTTGATTGATATGGAAACATCAATTAAGCACAAAGTAAATAGAAAAACTCGCACCAGTGACATAGCAGACGACTGTTGATTCTGTAAACGATAAGGTAAAATTCAAATTTGGTGTTGTTAGACTGTAATAAAGACTAAAAGAGAGAAAATAATATTGCGTTGAAAAGTTAGCAGACATTACAAACATGATTCTGAATGAAATGAGATGAGCAGACAAAAACAAAGTAATTCATATTTGATCACAGGGAGACGAAAATCAAAGGAACGTAAGGGAAAACGTGTCCAAGACAGTGTAACTCAGCATTCTAAGCCTGACGCAGGTTGACAAGCTAAAGAACGAAAATGTGAAAACTGGCAGCAAGTCATATAGTCTGTCGGCTTGTTTTCGGTGTCAAGATTAGTTGAGGCAATAACATCGTATGCATTATCGACCGATGAATGGCGTTTAGGAGCCACTTAGGTTAGTTCATCAGAAATGGGTGGCTGTTTGAAACCAGGGAACCAAAATTCGTACATGATTTTCTAAGTGACTCGGCTAATTGCGGCGGGCTGTCTAGGGTAGGAAGTGCGCTAGTTAGCGCCGGTTCATCGACAACCCTATTAAGCGTAGCAGCCACATTAACCGCCACACGTAGTCTGTATCCAAAGCTCCGGATGCATTGAATGTTCTAGTGAGATTGCTTGTCAATTCGGTCACAGTGAATGACACTCAGAATGACAAATCTCATATTGTCACATTTGCTTTTGCCGAGATTATACACTTGCAATTTGACTGGCATTCTCGCCTCGAGGATGAATTTTCAAGAAATGAAGATGTAGAATCCAATACATTCAATGTTCGAGATTAAGTATACTTGTATTCCGTGTAAAGCAAACAGGTACATTTTTGTATCGCATAGTATGAAAGCACAAGCCTAATCCAGGCAAAGTGCCACACAGTCAGCGACTTCATGTGGGCTGAGATACTGTCAGGTTGCCCAGGCCTAGACAGATATGACAAAAAAATAGAAAGAAAATAGAAATCGTAGTGTTTCAGCATGCAACTCACTACCGGTGGCCATTCAATTTAGCACGATGTTAGCCGCACAGCACAGAAATGCTGCACGATTACACATCAGTGTTTAGTAGTGATCAAATTAGCCGTGTCGACAAATAGCGCTTACCATTCGCGAGTGTTTTCGGAATTACCTCGTTAAAAATTGATTATCGCGATATTTCGAATAAATTCGAGTGCCGTTACAGTGGGTGTAATGTATCGTTTACCTCACAATTGCGCCATTATGGTCGATCCGACAGTTGATTGAAAATAAGTGACGAACCCGTCGGATATGAATGAAAATTGATCAGTTGTGAGAAACAGATACAGAATGTACTGTATGTTAGTATTCGACTTGGTTCGGCTGACCTACACGAGTTCAACACCATCAGTGTCACATCATGCTCCACAAAGCCCGCGGATGTTTCGCAACCCCAAGCTAATGGAACAAGGCAAAACTGTCGAAGTGTGAAAAGAAAAACTCATTCCGGTCGCCAGTCACAGATTTGTTCAGGTCATCTGCGCAGATCTGCGACGGGGCCGTACTTCAGTACTGTGCAAATGAACCGGGAAAAATTGAGCTGGTAAGGGTACTGGGCTGCATGTGTAAACACGCTTGAGTCTCGCTGCCATTTTCTCATTTTACCCCTGTCGAAGCCTCAGCAACCTGCCAGTATCTTAGCCCGCATGCAATCAGACTGTGCGGCACTTTTCCAGGATCCAGACCGTTAAATTCTTACATACATCAGGTCACCTTATGTCTTCGGAAATCGTGTGTGCTGAGCTCGTGAAAATAACTGGAGCTTTAGTTCTGTTGACATTTTTTCGTCCATAACCAGGTCATTTGTGAATGGATGAAATATTCATAAGCTTACTTGGACGAGCAAAACGTGACTGAAAAGTGTATCCAAAGCAACAGTCGGTGAAAGCTATCTCGAGTGAAAAAGAAAATGGAGAGAAAAATAAAAGACGCACATCTACATGAAATACACATGGATTTGTTGTTCTTTATCATAATTCAATACACAATACAATTATATTTATAGCAGAAGGACTACAAAAGTTTTATTTGAGCTATTTCGTGATCTGGCATGAATTACCATCGTCTCGGATATCTTGGGAGGTGAATGCGCCTTTGAAAACAGTCTTCTTTTTTAAACCATAGAAGTTTTTTGAGACCATCCATGAACACTAACAAGCTTTGAGCTTCAACAACATCGGCCGGAAGTGTGTTCCAAGTTCCAATAGCCCGTCATGAAAATCTATACCAATGTGCTAGATCTGTTTTTTTGGACGCATAACCGAAATCGGCGACATTTGTCCGGCAATCAGTGATAACTGCAAAAAGCGATCTAAGATCACAAAACACTTCTTTCGGAATAATACGAACACTGGTATACTAGTGAAAAGATATTCGTCTTCAGACATTTTTCGGGATATGGGCTGCCGTGCAGCGAAATGCTTCCACGCTAAAATACTCAAAAATTGGTCGAACGTATGTGCTAAAGAACAGTTTCGTCATTCGAATAAACAGGCAGCAAAAGTTCTTCTTAATGCCCATAGGTATCGTAAGGTTTTTGATCGTACATGAGCAGTGTTTGATACGGTTTTCAAAGTGAAACTCACAATCGTACTCAGAGCATGGGTCTCCGTACATCTCTGGATCTTCATTTCATCTATGTAATAATCGAACGGTTCGCCATTGCCAATTGTTAAATGTTTCGTTTTGGCAGCGTTCAGCGGACGTTTATTGAGTAACGCCGGGATAAAAAATTTGGGCTTTCTGTCACCGTTAGGAAAGAGCGACCATGTAGTGTTAGTCTACGAGTTAATCTTGTCTTTTAGGAAAACCCCCACTTAAGCTATCTCGATGCTTTCATAGGATCGACCCCACTGCCCAACTGCAGGCAGCAGCGCTACTCTTATGACAAAACATTGACCATGTGGATGAGATTTGGGAACAGATCAACAAAAACATCTTTCAACTTCAGGATCGATTTTTCCTCTTAGCCGTTCGCAGAAAGGTTAAGACTCAATGGTGGTCAGCCTCATTATCCCGTAACGTACGTCACGCGACGCAAGATGGTGCATGGATGTGCAATCGTGCAGCATTTCTGTGCTGTGCGACTAACATCGTACTAAATTGATTGGCCAACGGTGGTGAGCTGCATGCTGAAACACGCTGTAGTCTCACTACCATTTCTATCCCCCCTCTGTCTAGGCCTGGGCAACCTTAACGTATCTTAGCCCACGTGCAGTCTCTGTGCGGCACTTGATCTGGATCAGGTTTGTGTTTTCATACATTAAACATAAGATCGTAGCCTTACAAGCTTGCTCTATCGTGTGGGACTTGGGCCCGTTACAAGGAATTGCGCAATACCGCAGTTTCCAAGATACGTGCTGAAAAATTCTTTTTTGGAAACGAGACTCGTTCAATCCAAAGGCTCAACACGAAGAGGAGTAGGTACCTTAAGAAGAGACGATAGCTCTGCCGTCATTGCAAGATTAGAAAAGGCTCACTTGTTTTCCTCGCATTTTCAAAGCGTGCATCGTGGAGATGTTAACTGGAACATCTCTGCGCCATCACTTTATTGTGCACTCATTGAATGCCTTCTTTGCAGCGAACTTGCATTCTAGGTACACAATGTACAGCGTATATTGGCCAATCTAGCACTCAACTAGTCGACAGGGCCTGATAAAATCTATTCACGAATTATCAGGCTGCTAGCTCGCAGAATAGCTGCACCAATCACAAGACGTTTTAGAACTTCCCTCAGACAGAGCACCTTTTCTTTCGACTGGAGGACAGCCGTTCTAGTGCCTATCTATAAGGGAGGAGCATATTCGGTAATCAAAAATTACCGCCCGATTGGCCTCATTAGTGTACTATGTAAGGTTATGTAAAGGTTGATCCGTGACGAAATCTGTGAATTTGATACTGGAAACTGCAAAACAGATTCCTAAAAGGTACATCATGTGCTTTGTAAACGAGGTCACTAAGTGGATGGATGATGGTATAGCAGAATAAGCCTTCTATCTTGACTTTAGTAAGGATTTGATTCAGTCAACTACAGGCTCCTGCTTCTCAAACTCTCAGCCATGAGTGTCAGTGGGCCTACTGGGCTGGATCCGCGCATTCCCGAGTGACCGTTCATTTACCGTCGGGGTGGATGATACATACTCCGCATGTGCGGTTTCCCAGGACTCAGTCTTGGGGCCATTGCTCTTCCTCATCATCATTGATGATCAAGCTAACCACGTGCGTTCACCCTGTTATACGCTGGCTGACGACTTAAAAATTGTCGGTAGGTCGGACAGCTCCAATCTGAAAATTGACGTAGAAGCTGTGACATAATGGGCGGATAAGTGTGAACTTCTCCTTAACTTAGAGAATAATCACCTGCTCTCTACACTGCCCACACGGAGTTCCGTAAGGTAAAATCTACTAAGGACTTAGGAACAACAGTCCCCGCAAACTTTAAGTTGGCCGACCAATGTGCTGTTGCGGCTCAAAAGGTTAGAAGGGAACATTTTTGACTGCGCGCAGCCCTGACATACAGAAAAACTGAGGTGCTGTTACCCCTGGTTTACTTCCTCATATCTGTCTAAGCCTGGGCAACCTGACAGTATCTTAGCCCACGTGCAGTCTCTGACTGTGCGGCACTTTGCCTGCATTAGGCTGGTGCTTTCATACCATACCCCTTTAAAAGGCAATAGTAAGACCGCATCTAGAATACTGAATTCAGGCTTGGAGGCCATATTACCAGAAGGATATTGTGCAGATAGAAGGGTTACAGAAGCTGGTCACTCGCATGATCGAGGGGTTGGCATTCACCAACTATGAAAATCGTCTCTTAGCATTAGGGCTTTTCTCGCTTAGTAGGAGGCAGCTCAGGGGGACCTTATAGAAACCTTTAAAGTTGTCAAGGGGTTAAGCTACATCGAATTCGATGACTCCTTTCAGGTCTTTCCTCTTGTTGGTACACGGAGGCAAGCTCAAGCGATGTAAACAGCACACCAGGCTGGAATCCAGAACGCACTTCTTTGGCATCCATGTAGTGAACGCGTGGAACTCACTCCCCGCAGAACTAGTCTCGGTAGTTTACGTAAATACGTTCAAACGTGGGCTCGGGGAACGGTGCAGGGTGCTCTTCCCGAAGCATTACCCAGAGGAATAAATCCTTCCATTTTCACTGATAAAAACAGCAAAAATTTTGTGAAAATCATTTGAAACACAAAAAGCATTTCTTTTCCAAGTTTTTCGTTTTTGAAGAAATTGACTGCCATCTTTTTTCATTTAATTAGACATGTAACATGAATTAACTCTCTCACCTTTCGGAGAAGAGACCTCTCCCATCATCTATTCACAGGTACACACGTATCTGCTTCCTACGAAGCAATTTTGATAATGACGGTTGTTTTTAAGCACACCTCAGAAAGAATCTGGGCACTGTTTCGGCTTGGTCGACTATCGTTTGTGATACCAATACTGATAGATGAAGAAATTTCATTAGGAGATCTCCTAAAGTTTCTTTACTTGTCTCTTTTACTTTTCAATACCACAATTCTAAATATGTATGCTTCACAATTAACCGGTTTCGAAAATATTTTAGTTTACCAGCTTTCAAAATGCAAGGCTTAAACATTGTCCGTTGAAACTTCAATGGCTTTGCTCTTGAAGATGTTTCGGATGGTTGTGATCCAGTTTGATGCTCAACCTTTTCGAATGCCAACTTTACAGAATGAACGATTTCGATATTACAGAATAATGGTTGTGGCCCGCGATGAACCCTACCAAACTTTATGTTACTTTACATTTTACATCTATTGAAAACTTCAGCATAATTGCTTTATACAACGTGATAAACGATTCAATTATCTACTACTTTTATACCTTTCGCATTCTCACAGAGAATCAGCACCCTTGCAAGTCCCTGATGCCTCTATCCAATCGACGTAATCATCGTGGGCACAATCTCAAGATTGCTCATCAGAACAGCCGATTGAACAGTCGAAGGTATTTCCAACCCCTTCTGGAACGCTCTCCCGCCGGAGGTGGTATGTGCTGAGTCACTGTCTTTGTTTAAGCAACGCCTAGACAAACACCTATGGCAATCAACTTTCAAGTGACTTTTGTTTATCTCTCGCCATTCCGATCTACCCCCATTATACTACATACCACTCACATAGTCATAAACGACTAACACTTTTTCCAGTCTTTTCTCCCCAGCTTACCAGCATCAACGTTGCTCACGCCAAAGCAACCGTCCGCAAGTCCGTCATGCACTGGAGGACGTGGTGGGAATGTGTCTTGGGCTGACACTTCTCCCTATAAAAAGCCACAAATGTCCAATCAAGGTGTATCCTATACGCGAACATGGCCCGCTATAAGGCCTATTTGCCTCCGTTTTTCTCTCATCATGTATGCTTTTTAGCACGCTTTGTGCGACCCTCTGTACACACCACCCAGTGGTTTCTTACAAGCTATCAGCTTTTATTACCACAATAAAACTATTGACTAATGACTAGTTCAAGTTCAAGTTGCACAGGGCTGAAGGTGGCTAAAAGCCAATCACGCGCCCAGATTTCCTTCGACAGTATGCGGTTGAGCACCCGGCACTTCGATATCGAGTATACAGTTCGTACTTTTCACACGTTCTTGCTTCCGAATATGTGGAAAGTAAGGTAGGGTTTTTCTTCACCAGCACGGTGAGAAGTTAGCTATTCAGGAAACAATGCAATAATATGCGTGAACAATGTGTGGTGTATGAAATCACTAGCCTAGTTGAGGTAAAGTGAAACACAATCATAGACTGCATGTGGGCTAATTTACTGTCAGGTTGTCCAGGCCTAAACAGATATGATAAAAATGTAAAAATACGTTTTTTTTTTAAAGTTTTTTTTATTAGACAATATGCGGAAATATGATAGACCAATTAACGTCTAATTCCCTTTTAAAGCTCAACACATTTGGGAGGCTTACTATACAATCTGGGAGCTTGTTCCAGAAGTTGACCACACGGTTGCTGAAAAAAGTGCTCACGTGCCAGCAACCT
>JACCGJ010014658.1:0-27032 GCA_013407085.1 Atriophallophorus winterbourni
ACAGTTAAACATGCTTCGGCAGACAGCATAATGGATATCGAGGCTATCACGTGTGCGAGAGCAAAGTACCTGTTTTCCGATGCTAGCTAAAGTCCATACATTAAACGCCTTTAGCTTGAACGGTTCGCACAGGCAGAAAATCGCTCCAGAAGCGAAATATCGAAGTTGGTAAATTTGGAGACCTTGGTGAACAAGCTGTACTTCTGTAAGGGCTACTCGAAGAACTACAAAACAGAAAGCGGGTATCAAAAACGTTTGCATGTAGTGTGAGATCATTGAAAGCATTTTGAACATAGAGTGCGAGAGCACGGGATCTGCCATTTTTACCTGTATTTCCATAGTTGCTTGTTGGCGTAAAAGTACTCGGTTGCCCAGGCCGAATTAGAGGTTGGCTTAGGGTTCCCACCCGCAGCCTTTGGCTAAAATGCCTGAACCACAATTCAGTGGGTTGATACTGAGTTTGCCTGACCTCTATTCATCATCCTTCTTGGTATGAGTATCTCTGTTGGCACCAAAACACCATCAAATATAGCTCAGTGGGTCATCATCATCAAAGACAGCAATACACCGGTAGCACGTACCGAATGCTTAACTGCCATACAACCATGAAAAAGTAAAATCCTAAAAGATGGGGAAGGGTGTGACTTGAATTGCTACGGCTTCTATAGAAGAGTAAGCACAAACAAACTGGGAAGAGGTGCCTACACCTCGAATGAAACATGCATTCAAACAATTTTCGTGAACGAGTAGAGCAACATCAGCACGGCAGCTTCCTTGCGGCTTTCACTGTCATGCATCATAACAAGCTTTTCTCGTCACTCCGCTTGACAACATACAAGGTTATGCAATCACTCCAAGAAGATGCTTAGTGCAAGACCGCCATTGAACACGGTTTCGGGACATATCCTGAAGCGTAACTAACCATTGCGATATATGATCGCGGGGACACCAGCCTGGAAGACGCGCTGCGCCTACTTTGGAAAGGTTACTAGTAAGAATTTTTAGCTGCCTATGCCATGTGACGGTTTGGCCACCCCGAGATTTACGCCAATCAGGATGTGGCGTCGCCAAAAGAATTTGTTTTGGAAGTCGGTGGTCTGGCATCCGTAAAACGTGACCCAACCAGCGTAACCTATGCAGGTTGATCTGCTTCTCTATATCGACATTACTACCAAACAACTTATTTCGGAGAGCATTGGTGCGCATACGATTGTAACAGCTAACTCCTAGAATGCTGCGGAGACACCGGTTGTCAAATACTTTGAGACGCTGAATGTGTTCTTTACGCAAGGTCCAGGTTTCGCACCCATATAGTAACACAGCCCGAACTGTCGCTTTATAGACTCTACCCATGAGTAGCAGAGACAGTCCTTTCTGACGCCAGAGGTGACCTAGGTTGCGGAATGCTACGGTCGCTTTAGAAATGCGTGCCGAGACCTCGTTATCTAAGGATGCCGAATTATTGATACAACTACCGAGATACGTAAAACGATCCACAAGTTCAAGCGCCTGATTGTCAAGTAATAAAGCCTTGTTCGATAAGTCGATGTCCTGCAGAAGAACACTGCACTTAGAGTGCGCAAAACGCATTCCAAATGCGGGCACAATACTAGATAGCTTGTTAAGTATCGCCTGTGCATTTGTGTATGAGTCGAAGAGCAGAACTATGTCATCAGCATAATCCAAGTCGAGAAGCTTGACGCCTGGCATTATGTGAACTCCGAAGGCTGGAGCACCGTCGCTGCATAATTCCATGATAGCATCAATTAAGAAATTGAACAAAAACGGAGAAATCGGACATCCTTGTCGGACGCCACTTGTAGTGTTGAATTTGGGAGAAAGTTCGTTGTAAACCTTAACGCATCCGGATGTATGAGCATAAGGTGCGCGTAGTATGTTGACATACTTATGCGGAACGCCTTTGCACAGCAAGGTCTTAAACAGGACATTTCGATCGACTGAATCAAATGCTCCTTTGAAGTCTAAAAAGATGGCTATTGTCGGCTGTCGATAGGTGTGCCGCAGTTCTAATATCCGCCGAAGAGTAAAAATGTGGTCGACACAGCCTCTGCCAGGCCGGAAGCCAGCTTGCTGCTCACGGATCTGTGATTCCCTATGCGATGTTAATCTTCGAAGACATATGGACGCTAATAATTTCGTAATGATGGGAGTGAGACTTATCTCACGGTGATTAAAGCATGAGCTTCGCACACCTTTTTAAATATAGGTATGATAACTGATTCGCCCCAACTCGGAGGGACTTATTCTGACGTCCACACTTCACGGAGGAGATCTCCTAATGTGCTGAATAGGACTTGGCCACCTTCTTTGAACAAAACAGGCGGTATGTCATCGGGGCCAGCAGCTTTGAATCGTTTCATGGATTCGATACATGCTTTAATTTCTAAATCATTAGGGGGATCTACGCTAACAGGCCAAGGATCACACTGCCTCAAGTGAGGGAATGATTCTATTGCAGGCGACCAGCTGAATTGTTCTTCAAAATGTTCGGCCCCGCGTGACAGGCGGCGATTCTTATTAGTGATAAGAGTACCGTCTAATTCCGCTATAGTCTCACTCACTCCTTGTTTCGTAGGCCCAGTCGATCGAATAAGTTGGAACAGTTTTCGCACGTTACCCGCATTATTTGCTATTTCCATTTCTTCGACCTTATTTAGCCACCACCTTTCTCTGTCTAGTCTTAGGCTCCGTTTAAGTTCATTCCTCACGCGTCTACGCTCTGTGTTGTGTCCAGAACCATGAGGTATTTCGCGTCGCTGGTGAAGAATTTCTATAGAGCGCTGTGAAATCCAGTGGGACTTTTGGGTTGGTTGTGCAGTCTCACAGGCTGTTATTGCGGCGGCTCGCATAATCCCTGCTATTTTGTTCCACTTTTCATCGGTAGTTGCATACTGGGCAACTGGGAGTGAGTTACTCAAGGTGGTCCTATAAATGTCTTGAACTGCAGGCTGAAAGAATTTTTCGACAGCAATGCGTTTCCCATTCGAGGGCTGCGTACCGGAGAACTTTAACGAGAACCTACATCGCACAAGAGCATGATCTGAATCTACGCAGGTATTCCAAAAAGAGCGGCAGTCCTCAATGCAACCTCTCCAGCGAGCACTTATGGCGATATGGTCGATTTGGGCCGAAGGTTGGCTTCCATCCGGCGAGCGCCATGTGGTAATTTGACATCTTTTATGGCGAAATGAAGTGCTGCTAATGAATAATCGAGATTGTGCACAGAATTGAATAAACCGTTCACCATTATCTGTGCGTTGGCTTTCAAGACCAAACATGCCACCTAATTGTGATTCAGATGTATCTAAGCGACCCAGTTTGGCATTCATATCTCCCGCTAAGACAACAATATCGGAGCTTTTTGCACGTCGCAAAAGAGCATAAAGATCGTCGTAGAAGGCGTTTTTCTCGTCGTCGGAATTGGTGTTAGTCGGAGCGTACGTTGCTACAATAAACAAGCATCTCTGATTAGAAGATTTTGAGTTTGGTCTAATATTAGTGGCTAGTCTAACTGCGCACATCCTGCTATTACAAGGAATCCAATCGATTAGACAGAATTCGGCACGCGAATTCAGCACTATACCAACACTCGCCTGTCCTGAAAGGGCAACTACAGAATCACCAGAGCAGCGCAAAAAGTAACGAGTTGAAAGGTTTGGGGCAGTAAGTTCGGTAATTATAGACGGATCATATAAGCGCGTTTCCGATAAACAGCAAACATCAATAGATAGACTATCTAAGGTAAGAGCCAGTGCAGCTTGCTGGCCTATTTGTCTCAGAGTCCTGACATTCATGGCTCCGGTGTGAGCAGAGGTCCGTGGTTTAAGAAAGTGATCTGTAGATTCGCGAACAGAAAATGTTCCAACATTTTCAGCGCGGTCTTTTCTAAAGCTGGGATTGACAGACGGAGAGTTGTTAAGAGTGGATGGGGGAGGGGAAGAGTCGGAAACAGTTTGAAGAGTAGGGCCAGCAGTAGCTTGTTTTCGCTTACCCGCCCTGCTGTATGCAGCAGGTAAGGCGACCCTGTTTATCGTGCGCGACGGCCGATGCACTATGGAGTTGGTTTTCTTAGTAATAGTCATGGTCATGGTTGTATGCGGGCTGGGATACTGCCAGGTCGCCCATGCCTAGACAGGAGAACAATTAGGGTTCTCGACCGAAGCCTTTGGCTAAAAAGCCTGACCCACAAGGCCGCGGGTTAGGTTGAGACGGTGTTCGTCTGACCTCTATCCATTGACCTTCCTGGTATGAGTGACTCTGAAGGTGCTCGGAGAGCACCACCCAGCATAGCTCAATGGGTCATAGAGGTACACAAACCATCGCACCACGGTAAGGTCCAGTCTCAGCGCGATGGATGGGTCAGGGAGGTACACAAACCATCGCACGAAGTTAAGATCCAATTTCAGCGCAAGCTAAGTAATGTATGGAATCACAGGTGAAGTACATCGTTGGCTAGACAGCTTTCTCACCAATGCCATCAACTATGGTAGAATTTCTAGGGGTCTGATCTGCAGAATCAGTGATACTCAATAACATCTCTTGAGACACAATGCCCTGTAAACTACTCTCTATCTAATCCTTGTAAGCAGCCTGCTCGAGCTCACTTTACTTCCTGTTTGCAGACGACGTTATGACCCTAGACTCTGACAACAGTGGTATGCTGATCCGTGTTTGCACGTAAAAATTCAATTTAATTCGTCCACCCATGGTTGATATTTAATGGACGGATCACATCGTTGCAGGAGAACAGGGCCCGTTGACGTTAGCCAGGAAGATAAGGATGCTCCTGCAGCAGAATGCCAAGCATGTTGGAACAAACGTTCATGTGGGATGCAATTGATCGACTTCAGTTCCGTTTAGTTCAGTTTGCACAGGACTGTATGTGGCTAACGAGCCAATCGAGCGTCCAGATTTCTTTCGGTGGTATGCCACAGAAGAGCGTCCACCACTTCAAATAATATCTTCACAAATATCTTCTGGACTTGTACAGCAACGAGCTTATACTATAAAGAGCGTCAGGTATTACAACTTCCTAACGACTTGGAAATAGATCACAAGTTTTCAATATTCGAAATACAATTCAATCAGGTAATGGCAAATACGAACCGAGAAAATTCGCCAATTACTGTGAGCAGTTAAGTGTTGCATATAGTAGGATGCAGTGGACCGTAGTTGCTACTTCTGCTCCGACCAATTTTAGCGCTGATGATAGCAAAGATATCTTCTACGACGATCCAGTAACCTCTTGCGACGCGCATGGATTTGTGATAACATTATTCTTGCTGCGCATATTAATGCTAAATTTAGTCGCCTAGATGTTACTAATTGGCAACTCGGTGATGCATTCAGTCTCGATACTCAGCGTACACTCTATGGGGAACACTTTCTGCACGTATGTACACATCACCGACGGTATCTTAGTAGAACTTTGTTTAAGCATAAACGCAGCAGTGTCCAACTTGGCATTTGACTAACTGATCAGCTGTTGACACAAAAAGCCCTCTCGCTATGAGCGCTTGATGAAGTGGTTGCTTCTTGAACTTGCGTAGATTTTGATCCTCCGCTCCTTCCATCGAGCCATGTTCGTTACCTGGACTGGTATGCTATTTTTCCCCGTCGATATACATAGATTGGGATATTAGTACGTGTTTAAAATTCTCTTGTCGAAAACACCAGCGTCTATCTTTCTAGAGTCTTTCAGAGCCTACAATTCAACAAGCATCAGTAATAGCATCTTTAGTAGATACGTTGATGTCGAAAATAAGTTAATATACTTAAACTTGCCTAGTTAGGCCTTTTTGTCGCCTATCTCGTTTTTTTAAATAATAATATTAATAAGCATAAGACTTTGAATGGTCAATGTTTATCTAGTTTTTATTCTGTTATTTCAAGGCAAATGATCCTGTGTTCACCTAGACTGTCGGATTTTCAAACAAACAAAGTCTCGCATTCGGTAAATGAATAAAACAATTGAATGTGCAATGTAAATATTTTGTTTCACCAAGCATTTCTAGTTCAACGGGTGCGGTGCACACTTTCAGTGCTGCAGGAATTCACCCGTTTTATTTACTGGACAGTAAGTTTCCTTTACTGTTGCATTTCCAGAGGTTCAATGGTTTTTTGTGTTGGATTTTGAGTCCACGTGTTCCCGCCGAGGTCAATTTGTCCCAGAAATTAGTACGTAACATTCAACGGTGTTTTCCTCATCGTTCTCTTACTCTAACGTTAATACAATTTTCCCCTTTTAGTTGAATTTCCTGTGGTTGTTTTAGACGCATCAACCGGATCGATACGTGACCGCTTTCAACGTTTTGTACGTCCAACGGAAAACCCCGTTCTTACTGATTTTTGCGTTAAATTGACCAGCATAACTCAAGTAAGTTTCGTTTATGCCGTTTCAACAAGTCTCTAGGATGTCGTCTCCAAAGCAGATGAGCTTTCTTCGGTTTTAAAGGAATTTCGCTCGTGGTTAAAGCAAAAGAAATGCGAACTTGGATGCCATTTCAAAGCCAACGGTACCGCGACAGCCATGTTCGTTACCTGGACTGGTATGCCATTTTTCCCCGTCGATATAGACAGATTGGGATATTAGTACGTGTTTGTGGAACGAATGCAGACGTAAAAAGCTGGCACTCCCAAATGATGTTTTCAACCGAATGGACATGAAATCTTTCTTCCAGGTAAATCTTCAATCGATGCTGAATAACTAGCTATTCTGTCTTTTGCAATTTATGCAATATCAACATTACCAGGAGCATCTGTTTTACGATTTATAACGAACATGCAGTTTTGAAATGATTCCATACTGCAAGGATGTGGGATTGTACAGTACTTCACGACGGTACGTACGAAAGCACAAGCCTGATCCAGGCCAAATGCAGCACAGTCAGAGACTGCATGCTGAAACACGCTGGAGTCTCACTACAATTTCTATTTACTTTCCATCTAGGCCTGGGCAACCTGACAGTATCTTCGCCCACGTGCAGTCGCTGACTACGCGGCACTTTGCCTGGATCAGGCTTGTGCTCTCATACCATACCATACCATACCATCTCCGTCTTCTTTTGTGTCTAGGCATAAGCAACCTGACAATATTTTAGCCCACACGCAGTCTGACTGTGCGGCACTTTGCCTGCATCCAGGCTTTTGATTTTATACATCTTTACTGCTTATATTACACGGATGTGCATTTCTGTTCAGCATTTCTGTACTGTGCTGCTAACATCTTGCTAAATTGATTGGCCACCGGTAGTGAGCTGCATGCTGAAACAGGCTGGAGTCTCACTACTATTTCCTGTTCTTTTTGCTTCCTCATATCTGTCTAGGCCTTGGCAACCTGACAGTATCTTAGCCAAAGTGCAGTTTCTGACTGTGCCTCACTTTGCCTGGATCAGGCTTGTACTTTCATACATACATACATAATGCTCATATTAAATCCATAAACAATAGCACTAATTTGTAATTGGGAAGGCGCTGCACTTTTACTTCCGTGATTGTCATTAACCTTCGGGATTTCTGTCAGTATCTCAGCCCTGACGAGCTGTATAATACTTTTCTGGACTACAGATCACCTGGTGATCACGTAGTGGTTATACAAACACCCGGTTATGGAATGGCGCATGTTATTTCGTGCCTTGCATAGATTGTTATTCATGTAATGAAAAATTTAACGAATGTCTTTTCTGTAGTCAGCTAGTCAGCAATCCATTGTTGCGTTTTCTGACTCCGATACCGTTTGAAGCAATACTGTCTCGCACCCTATGCTTTGTTCGAAACTTAGCCAACAGTTGTATGTTTGTGTAACAAACGGTCTTTGATTGACCATGCGTTCTACCTGTTTTGGGGCTTTTTTTAAATTAATGCGTTATTTTGCTTTCCAAATCACACGATATATCAGAATAATCAAACGTGAATAGTACTTGCAAATGGCTGTGATGAAGAGTACATCATCATCAGAGGCAGCATTTACCGAATGCTTAACTGCCATGCACCCATGAAAAAAGTAAAATCCTAAATGATGGGGAATGGTGTTATTTAGAGAGTTACGAATTCTGTAGACGAGATAGCACAAACAAACTGGGATGAGGTGACTACACCTCGAATGAAACAGGCATTCAATCAAGTGAGCTGCGATATATCCATAGAATTAACTTTTAGTGATTTATATCAAATTAAAACAACCTGAATAACCGGAGTGATGCTGAATCTTTGATTTTTGACTCCGCTCTAGTTGTGCACGTATTGAACACATGTCACAACTTGAACTTGGATGACAGCTGTGCAATGGCATTATACCAAGCTTTATATAAATCGTATAGTTACGAGGGTTGGGGGTGAAATCACAGGCTATGCGCTTTTCAGTTATTTTTAACACGTCAACTGAGATACTGTCAAGTTCTTCCTCGTCACTAGGACCTGTATAATCTGTCTAGCAACTACAGACTACTCAATTGCCTTTAAACCATGACACTTAACCTACTCATGTCTAGAAATTTACGTCTAAGAAGGAGTTGCGAATCTGCATTTGTATCGGGTTATTGAACTGACAATTAGCTATAGTTTTGTTTACTTGAATGACTGACAACCTCGCGTGCAGTTTATGAAATTTTTTTCCCATCAAGAACTTGCTCCATCTGGTTGATGTGAGATTGGATATGCATGGGTCATATCTGCCCAAAATATGGATGAATTAAACGTACCTGTGTAACCACTGGGTTATGCATCTATTTTCTTTCTATTTATTTTATCATGTTTGTCTAGTCCCTGGCAACCTGTCAGTATTTCAGCCCACGTGCAGTCTCTGATTGCGCGGCACTTTGCCTGGATCATGCTTGAGCTTTCACATCACATGACACATGATTATTGATAGAGTTTCACATTCGTTACCTTTTATTGTTTGAATTTCACCTAATATGTGTTTCTTCGGTAAACTGCCGGTCTGTAAGCGAAAGATAAAGCTTAATTCACGCATTACGGCTATCTCACTTTGCAACGGTCCACCGAGATGGCTATTTCCAGATTCGCTTGCGGATCCGTATGAAACAAGATAAAGGTTTAGAGTGTTCGTTCTTTATGTTTCGAGACTACTCATCAGTACCAAGTCCTTCGAAATATATGTGCACTCGTGCAGCATTTGCGTGCTGTGCGGCTAACATGGTGCTAAATTGATTGGCCAACGGTAGTGAGCTGTGTGCTGAAACACACTAGAGTCTCACTACCATATCTATATCTATTTATATTCCCCCCTCATATCTGTCTAGGCCTGGGCAACCTGACAGTATCTTAGTCCACGTGCAGTCTGACTTTGCGGCACTTTGCTTTGATCATGCTTCTGCTTTCATAACATACCATAATTTATCTGTTCACTGAATTCCTAGTCCGAGGAACTCTATATAGGGCAAATTCAATTTTCCAATGAATCGTTTATTCTCTCATACCTTATTGAACTTTCCCGAACGTGCTACCACCGCCCTGGAGCTGATCAGCGTTTCAGGTTGAGTGTCGTTTGACTATGATTTTTCGATGCCTTACAACATCATCTATCTTTCATCACATGGGCGATAGGTATTATTTATATATTAAAATGTTTCTAACTCAAAGCTCCTGATAGACAGTGAAAAGAAGATGCTCTTGATATCTCACAATGGGGACCGGGTGTAAATTAGCATAGTCCATCTAGAAACATGCAGATATTGTCTATAGAGCCAATGTCGTACAAACGACGCAAATGTTACTGCATATCGCGGTTTACGTTCTGGGATAGATTGTTACCCTGATGTACGTCTGTGGTCGACATTGACTAGGAAGAAAACAAACAAACAAATCTTCTCATAAAGACATTATTTGTCTGACCTTCGTGAAGGTTATTATCATTTGTAATGGTCACCCAGCCTCCTTACCCAATTTCGGTATCTGATGCGGCTATAGTTTAACCGCGCCCTGTGCAGTGAACTACTCCTCTGTGACTGAAACACTACCATTACCAATCTTTGGTAATAAATCGAATGAACGAGTTGAGGCTCGAGTTAATTTTTCAAATTTCCCTAACATTTTTCTAGCCCATGGTAACCTGACACTTTTTTTAGCCCAAGTATTACTTCATTGTGTGGCACTTCATATATTTATTTTATTTGCATTATATAAAGAACCTAATTTATTGATGCTATGAAGTTGGAGAAACGCTAACTGATTTTTAATTCACGCTGTGATGTCCTGTTTTTTAATTCTTTTTTTATTCCCGTCACATTTATCTAGCCCCTGGTAACCTGACACTTCATTGGCCTATGTATCATTTCATTGTGCGCACGCTATACATATTTTTTATTGGTATTATGTGGAGAAATTAATCTATTGCTGAAAATTCGTGAACACGAATAAAGTCATTCTTCTTCTTCTTCCATTGTTCCTGCTATGTATTAAGTGAACACTGTATGATGTATGTATAAAAGCACAAGCCTGATCCAGGCAAAGTGCCGCACAGTCAAAGACTGCACATGGGCTGAGATACTGTCAAGTTGCCCAGCCCTAGACAGATATGACAAAAGAACACTCTGTACAATGCAATGGGAAATGTTTGTGAGAGATCGGGGAATCAACTTATCAACTTTTATCATTTATTCGTATAGTCTTGTGCTACCGATTTTCCGACTTTGCTGTTATTTTTTTATATTTTAAACATCTCATCCGCATCTAATTTGTTGATGCTTCTCCACGCGGTATCCTTTTTACTATGTGCATGATATGTATAAAATTACAAACCTAGATCCAGACATAGTACCGCCCAGTCAAAGACTGCGCGTGGCCTAAGACATTGTCACGTTGCCTCGATCTAGACAGACAATGACAGTGAGACACCAGCGTGCTTCCGTCACCTGCACAATTGCACATCCGTACACTAATATGCACGGTGCTCTTTTCCAGCACTGGATGAGTTCTGTTCGCAAGTGTTCGTGGCACGGGAATCTTGTGGACGCTCTAAATGTCGTGGGACTAGGATTTGAAGGTCGCCCTCATCGCGGAATCGATGATGCACGCAACACCGCTCGCCTTCTTTACCATGTTTTATCACATAAACCTGCTCGATGATGGTCAAGGTCATTTGTGCATTTCTGTTTATACTTTTTTCACGAATTGATATTGTCAATTTTTCTAATAGATTAAATAAAGTATGGTATACATGTTTCTGGGTCTCTAAAGCTCCACATGTTGACGGCAAACAACCAGAAACCTTCTGTGATGCATAATTTCGGCCTGCTGTACAACGACTGGTTGTGTGAAATTCACCTGTTGCTAATTTAAGTGAACACCAAAGTGTATCTTCCACTCACCAAATCGTTATTCGTGATTTCTCTGAGCGTGAGGTGTTGATCATAGTAAATAGCAACACCTCCTCCAGGGTCTATACGAGCACGATGAGAGAAAAACTTTTGGAATGAAGATTTCATCCTCAGCTAATTGCTGATTAAACTAGGTTTTCGTTACTGAGTGGTGAATTTTTTTGACGAAGCTCGATTAGTTCAGGTAGCTTATTTATCAAGCATTGTGCGTTGGTGTATAAACACTTGATGGTAGATCTTGATAAAAGTGTTGGGTGATGAGTATTTGATCAGGTAAGTTGAGTACGAGTCAAAGATGGTGGGCCTCGTGTTAATGGGTATATTACATCACCGACTCCGATAGAGTCGGTCGACATCCGTTTTTTGGAGCAGGATTCCCGGCATCACTGTGCTCAGTACCAACAGGTTCGGGAACTTCCACGATAGAGTCGGTTTTCAGGTGTTTACTGATAATTTTGATCTCTCGTAGAACTTTGTATCGATACTGGTTCCAATTTTTAAGCACGGTGCCCGCCATACCAGTGGACAAATATCAGTTTTAGGGGTCGTCGACTATTAACTTCGTAATTAAATGTCTTCGGGATTCCGAACGTATCGATAACAGCTGCATTGCTGGTTTGGATAACATTATTAATGAATTTCCACTGTAGCATGTCGTGGTTGGTTTTCACTTTGTATCTGAAACATTTAAGAGAATAAGGATGCTATCATTTGTTTTGTTTCCTTTCCGGTGGTGATTTTACCTGCTCTGACCGGAGCACATCAACAAATACACGAGATGCATTTTCCATACCATCCTGTAGCAGTTATGCCGATAAAAGTACGTCTTCTAAATCCTTCTCATTTTGCACGACTACCTTGAGCAACCGCGGCTTATCTTGGTGTAGCACTTTGCGGAGACGACTCAAGTGAATCAACGAATCCGGGTAGATCGCTTTTAGATTCATCTGAGTGCACAGTTTCGACCATTCAGTCAATTCAGTCTGGTGTCTATTCGAGAGTTACGTCTCAGTCGACTCTGGCACGTTGGTGCAGATAACACTAAGCGACATTCCTTTCGAGACAACTTTGGTTAATTAAGCATTTGATGTAAACGGGGTCGGCTTTAAGACGTTTTAACACTCTCCTGGGTGTCGTGATGCAACAATTCAACCTTTTCAATAGCATGGTTTGATTGTGGTAAAGTTGAGCGTATTTCTTTGTTCAGTTTATATGTTTTAGGAATGATTAATTGCTCTACAGAATTATTCACTTGTGCAATCTCGTCTTCCAGTTGCGACCATCTACTCTATTAGACGTTTTTCCAACAGTTGCGTGTATACTCTTGCGATGGCCATTTAAATTTGAATTTCTACAGGCACGGCAGAAATAACAAACAGATGGATAGTTATTATCGTTCACATGCCTTAAAGACTCATCAGTCAAAGTCACATCACAAGTAAGTGAGTTCCATAAGTGTTCAGTCAGGCTGGTCCTCTTGTGTACAGGTTTCAGTTATGAGAATAATTTCTACTGAGTTCGAAATGAGAAAACATTTCAGCATTTAAATTTTAGGTGTAATTGATCTGGCATTTAGGCAAAAATTTAAGGCAATTAATATTTAATTTATTATTTTTGGGATAAAATTTGCATGGTCATAAAAAGGCGTGTGTGGCATGAATTGGGGTGCGTATCGTTTGTAAAATTGCGTTTTGAGTAATGTAATCAGAATAGAAAAATGGTTGAGTACAATGACTAGGTAGTTAAGGGGAGGGTATATGAAGCCAGTTGTAGTCAATGGGGTACCGGGTATACTGCATAGGGCGGTATGGTAGTTGAGTATGGTTAATGACATTGTGTGTGCGCCTATTGTTTTAATTGAACAACTTTACTTGTTCGTTAAGGGGCATCCTGAGTACTGTTTTTAAATGAGCTAGGGTTTGGAAGAAGATCTTGTGTCTGTATAAATGTAGGTAAGTGAAATGAATGCTCAGATGCTGACGGTGTTCTGCGCTCCATGCAGTTGGTTGCAAAAGGTGTTGAATCTGGACTTCTTGATGGTGTACTAACTACGAATGAATCAAACTGCATGCTTTTTGCGTCAGAAGATGATTGGTTTTGGGGTATAACGGGTAATTTTGCGACCAAAACGCCTATGCATGGGAGGAAGTCAGATCAGCAATAGAGGAGAATATACGTAGCTCAGGATGAGGATGTTGTTCATATGGTGTTCGCCGAGCTTGTGTAGTTGTTGGACGTTTCGTCATCAAGCTAGATGACATCATCAGCAGAACTTCTTTCGAAGTGACTTGAAATTGGTATTCATTGGTTTTTATAAGGTCCGTCTGTCCGTTCGCCATCACTTCCGTTGGTTGGTGGAATTCATGTGTTGCATTCTTGTCCAACGAGTTTTCATTGGTCCATAGGTTGTAGCCAATTGAAGGTGCAGGTTAATTGATGTCGATTTTGAGTGCCACGCTTCTATGAATTCTCGCGCTCGGTTTTTTTCTTTGGCTAAAATCCTCGCGTTGTCCCAATCGAATTGATGTCCGAATTGAACAACATGTATTGAAATCAGTGACCTTGGGCCGTGCCTTCGTACAGCTAACCGGTGTTCGTGTATTCTTGTGCTTAGCTTACGGCCGGTTTGTCCGATATAGCTCTTCTCGCAATCTCTGCACGTAATCTTGTAGACAATATTCGATTATTCTTCTTTTGCAACTTTGACTTTCATATTGTTGAAGTGCTTTCTTTATGTTGACACGGGTTTGTCCGCGACATCTGTTCCAAATGGCCGAAGGGCCCGAGCTGGGAAGTCAGGTTTCATAGTTACTTTGGAAAATCGGGTATGGATGTCAAAATATTTTTATTCTCTAATAAATATGACAAACGATTTATCAGTGAATTTTATAAGAATTGTGCTTCGATGTTTCTTGCTTGGTTTGCGTAAGCTGACGAAATCAGCACAATCTACCGGAATGCCATATGGAGTAAGAAAACAGCTTTTCAAGTCATTTAAGGAATAATTATCAGCTACATTAAATAGAATGATATTCTTTGAAGGGAATTATTTCTGGCTAATTTCAGTGAATGGATTATCTACAACTGTATTGGCTTATATCAGAATATCATGATCAATACCGGAAGTAGGCTTTAAACGAATATGTTGTCTTCATCCGTTCCAGTGATCAAGGTGATATTTCGAGAGATATTGTAAAGGTTATTAACTGACCACAGGATTAAGATCTTCTTCTGAACTATTGTAAATGTCATCTGTTTTCTGCAGCATTTGAAAAATTTACGGTAGCTGCAAATAGCTGTATGATTAACTTTAAATTTGTTCAGAGGGTTAAGGATTTAGGTATAATCGTAACAGCGCACTTCAAATGGGCTACGCAATTTGCCTCCGCTGCACAGCGAGTTGGAGTATAAATCTTGAGGCTTAAATCTGTTAAAGGTCGCAGTCTGCTCGAATTTGGTACGTGATCCCACTTCACTCGTTACATTTACGCTGCTTATAATCAACTTATTCTCTATACATTTTTATCCTAAACTTAATCGAAAACTTTCTGTTGATTCTATGAAATAAATCTGGTGAACAATACATTCTAAAATCTTATTTAATTTCGTAAAATATCAATACCAAGTAATTGAACTGTCAGATTGAACAGTGACACACCAGTAATCCCGAATAAGTTGAAAAGGATAGAATCAGAAGGGTCAGAACTCAGAAACGAAATAGCAACATACAATTCTACCTACTATTCTCGAATTTTGTCCCTCATGAACCCCGATAAAGGTATTAACCAAGATATATTGATCCAAGCTTATACATATATAGAAAACATCTGTATAAAATATGTCCAACAGAAGCTTGATCGAAGAATTATCATATTCAACGTTGCAAATAATTATGCTTTAAACGATTCCAAAATTGTATCTTTTCAACATATGCCATTCAAAAAAAGGTTTCACCTTTGTACAACTACGTATAAACAATAATAATCTGCAGACTCCTGTTCCATTAGAATTATCAGATAAAAGTTTTGCATCGTATTTACTTGTTAATAAGAACCTTTTGAACAGTAAACCAAGGTTCACGAATGAGGTCCTGAAATCCAAGTTGACGCCGATGCAACGGAAATTCAACTATAAAGTTCGCAAACATATTGGTTCCTCTATTAATAACAACAAACCTGATAAGAACGAACGGATGCAATATGAACGTTTAATCGAAAATAACTGTAATTAATTCCAAAGTTCAACACCGACAGCAACACCTGATAATCATGGTATGTGAAACACCCATAGCCTTTACGCTTACCATGTTTAACTGAATGTATATGAAATCCTGTTACATTCAGTGAGGCAGCAATCAGACAAACTTACCGAAAACTTATGAAGACAACTAATGATATAAGAGGTTTACCTAATCTCGATAATTATATTAAAATTTCTTGATTATTAAAAAATAAACACCCACCATCTCGGAAAAAGTATCACCGTTCACCAACTCCTCCTTTACCTTTATGTGGTATTCAACCGTATTATCATTCATCGGCTATTACACAATATCCCTTCATTTATAATCCTTATATACACCAAATATTGCTTCATTTATGTGAATACAAGTTTTGGAGCTAATACCATAATGCCCACGAATTTAACTGAAATTGAAGATTCAATATGGATAGAACTACCTATGAAAGTTCTTTTGATAATTTGCATCTACTAACCACCGGCTTAAACCTGATATAATCTGCATCTATTTACGCTTTTCAGAAGCGTCTTTACATTCTGCAAGCCGCAAAATTATAGACGGTGACCTAAAATTGTCTAATTTAAACTGGCACGAAAGCAGTACATTTAACTTTAATGTACCTTTTATGAAAACGCGTGATTTATTAGGTTACAAACAATTTGATGATAGACTGACAAGGAAGGGCAAAATTATAGACTTATTCATTACTTTGAACATAGATCCAACTAACTTGCTGAAAATGACTTTATTTTTAATAGGATTCATAAAATAGTAACTTTTCATGCACAATTTACGCATACATCGACTGAAGCCCACTTTTAACATTCATAAGGATCGAAGACTGGTAGCGATTCTTCGTTTCCAATGATTTCCTAACTATATCTTATACAATCCCTTTTAAACTTATACAGATGCTTGACAAAACAAGTAATCTTTAATGGTGTAAAAACTAGTCTAGATAAAATAGAAAAATAAAAGAATGGGCTGCAGTCGCATTAAAAACAAATTATATTTTCGCTTGATTGAGTTTAGATGAACTTTTGAGTGGTATAAACTTATTCTAGACCATACACTAAAGTCTTCAGAAAAAAGCACTGAACAGTTGTTGTAAGGCGAAATCATTTAGCAGATTATTTAAATCATGATTAATTAACTCAACCAGCAATGCAGATTTTATTATTCAACATCTAACTTCCTATTCCGCATAAATTCAAATTACATACCTCAATACAATTTGCGAAGAATGCTCTTCATATTATAGTACTAAATGCAATACTTCCATGTAAAAAATATTCCTATAACATTTCGGGATCTAGTTAATGAGATTAATAAAGTTTGCAAGCAAAAAAATGTTGAGACTCATGCCAGACATAACAGTCCTATCACCATCCATGTACAGAATAGGTGGTGATGTTTTTAAACTTCTTCTACTGAATCTATTTAACACTTCAATAGAATCTGAATTTTTTCCTTAGGAATGGAAACAATCGGTCGTTACACCCAGTCATAAATCTGACTCGCAACACACAGTATCATATTATCGCCCAATTAACCACAAAGCAATCCAATCTAGATTACTTGAAAAAATTGTTAAAAATCTTTCCTAAATCACTTATCTTCAAGTTCGTCCTCTAGAGCTCAACACGGATTCATGAATAAAATAACTTGCATTATTTGCCAGCTTGAATACCTTGACTTTATTACTACCTCGATTTAGGAAGGGTTGGTAATCGTAGTTGTTTTCCTGGACATAACTAAAGCATTTGATACTGTACCTCATAAGTTATTATTATCGAAACTTGAATCATATTGCATCGGAGATAATCTGCTTTCATGGCTAAAAACATTTTTACTGATCGCACTTAATCTTTTGAAGTCAATGGCCACAGATCTCGCATCCTGCCTATTACCAGTGGGGTTAATCAAAGTAGTGTAATTGGTGCGTGTGTGTGACGGAAATGCAAGTAAATGAGATTTAATATTTTACTGTATTTTTAGTGAACGTGAAATTTCGCTGTAGAAATGACCTTGAAAATGTATTCGCAATTGTACATACGGCAATTTGATTGTACAAACATTTTGGCAATTATTGATGAGGCTTATCATGCTTTGAGTATCCAAGATTAAAAATTATTTATTCATTTTTTCATGAAATGTAGAATTCCAGAAGTGTTTATCCCCTTATGTACGGTGATTGTGACTCCTTATTTAGAATAGTGCCTGAAGGCCTAGAGACCAAAAAGACAAATTATTACTAGAGGGCTTCCAACGTCTGCCTACCGAAATTCGTTGAATGTATTTCTAGGAAACCCTCCGAGGAACGTCAAAGTTTTTACAGTCTCCACTCATTTCGGCGTCGTCGTCTATGGTGTGACCTAATAGATAACTTCAAGATCATGAAAGGCCTAAGCAACGAGGGTTGTCAAAACCTGTTCCATCGAGCGATCAACCCTTCAACTAGAGGGCATACAAAGAAGCTCGCAAAACTCACAATCGTCTGAATCTTAGGCAAAATTTCTTCAGTGAAAGAACGTTAAGATTTTTGAATATATGACTCAGGAACCAATCGCTTCCTTATCGGTAGGTGCATTCAAATGTTGGCAGGATGAATCAGGGCATCAATTTGTCCATAAGTACTTTGCCTAAATATGCAGGTCATTTGTCAATAGAAATAGCATGAACAGTTTTTTTTAAATTTATACGGTTTGTACAACAATGTAAAATACAAAAAACTGCACAAAAATCCAATTATATAATATCTCGTTTTGAATTTACGCACAAATTTTTCCATAGCTTACCTCTCGCTTGCTTGTGAAGAAGAAACCCTTTCCATTTTTCACAGTCGTAGCTACAAGTACCTGAGACGGAAATACGGCTCGGAAAACAAATGACGTAACTTTGCTTACGACAAGGATACCAAAGAACAAAGAACCAACTTTGGCAGTGGTGGGCGCTGCTTTGAAACTTCGCAGCGACAGCAATTTTGGACGCTCAATTTGATTATCAAGCAATTACAGTCCTGTGCCAACTAAACAGAATTGAACTAAATCGATGTCCGCTCGACGTGCTGGTGATGAGAAACTCTACGTTAATATACAGATATCGGAAGCAAAAGCGTGTAAGCCGTACAAACTGTATGCTCAAAATTGAAGTGCTGGGTGTACAACTGTATACTGTCGAAAAATTCTGGACGCGTGAATGGCTTTAGTCACTTCTAACTTAAACTTGACCTTGACAGAATGTATAAACTTGTGTGCACAGCAAATCTTCGACACAATTGATTACAAACTGTGATATTTGTGCATACAAATGAGCATTTTTGATTACGATTTTTTTAATTTTTATGATTCCCTGATCGGTCACACAATTTCTATCTTCCTTGATTGCATACCACTGCTACATCGATATTTTGCAAAGAAGCATGATGTTCCATTACATTATTACTGATCTGCTACCTGGACAGGCACTTGAGGCACTTACAAACGATAATATTGTGGTGCTGACAACCCTATCCATTACACCCTCCGCCTAATGTGGTTGACCGGGAAACACTTTGCGATTATGTATTAGAACATCGTGCTAATGTTATTGCCCCAACGTCTTGGGGTCAATATTATGTTGTGGTATAACACCGACAAGCTGAGAATGTTAACCACAGTATATTGTACACAAAGATTCGAGAGTTTGAGTGATTAGTTAAGGTCAAAAATAACAAAAATGGGATGATTCCAGTTGTGAGCAATTTGGAGCAATTCTGTGTTGTGCAGTCGCATTTGTTGTTGTTCTGACACTTCTGATCATATCTTCGCCGAATCTGCTCGTATTTATCCCATTCTAACATTTCTGTGCTACTTTCGATCATACATATCGGAATTTATTCGTTTTGCTCTGGTCATCTGATTAACAGTAAAGTTGTCATATCGACGTAAAAATCTTGGTTTGCTCACGCGCGCAAACATTTTCGCAACACTAACTATTCTACGGTTTCTGCTATCATTGCATAAGTCGCGTCGAGATACGCATTTTGATACGTTTTTCTGTATTCTACCTTGTGTGGTTAACGAGTTATAGTGGATTATTTGCAAAATGACGAAATCACGAGTTCCGAATCAGCCACACCGACCTGTCGACTCAGCCGATCAACCCAGTTTGGGCTGCTAATATGTTAGACCGCATTACGAGATTCAACATGCGGACAAAAAATCGATAGATCAAACTGTGACAGCGAAATGGAACCAACTTGACCTCAGTGCGAACGCAACAATGGTCACGGCCGGCCTAGCTAATCAGACGAATCTCTACACGCAAAATTGTCCCGAAGTCAGGTGCAAAACACTTGAACAACCGGTGAGTCCCATGGCGCGTAAAGTCATAACGTGTATTCTGTGTATGTTAAATGTGACAGTACTTTAGCCCCTGATTCGATAACATTAATAAATAATAAAAAGGTTCCAGGCGCATGCCATATCTGTGTTTGCTGCAGAGCTAAATGCTTGCACGATGCCGATACTTTTAATGCCAAATTAGAAAATAGAAATGCCGGTTTTGAGTTGAGCCTTCGACATGTGAAGGAAATATTGGTAAATCATGTGAGTACGCATGTGATCACTGATGTAAACCATCATATCAATACAAAGATTTAGGAACTACTAATGAAGGAATCTGAGACTAAGACTATTGGTATACCAAAAAAGCAGGGTTAAGCCTGATTTGGAATCAGTTAAAACGACCACAGAATTAGGAAATTTTTACAGAGATATGCTGTTAAGGTCGACCTCATCTGTACACTCCAAAACTGCTGTACCCGACAGATAAAGTCAAGCCCCAAAGTCAAACGCCTGACTCTCCGATGCGCAAGAAGAAAACTCCATACGCGCTAAACGTGATATGTACGAACGTCAGCAAGTCCAAAGAAAGCTTGTTTGATAGCAAACAGAAACATGACCTCGAGAAATGGTCACAACTTTGCCACGTAATGCAAATTGAACATTTGATCACAGAAAAAAAACAATGCCCATCAGATCAAATCGGTGTTAGCTTACACTTTATCTGATGGGAAGACCTGACACGGAGATCTGTTCAGTTGGGCCACCACTATAGATATTGCTGGCTCCTTCTGAACTAGTCGGGCAAACAAAGCTACTCAATTGTGCCAGTCTGCAGAACAGTTCATAAACGCTTCATTGCGATCGGTCAAACGGTGGACGGTTGCCCAAGTCGTTAAGGCGTGGGACTACAATGGTGATGGTCGGGGGTTCGAATCCCGCCCCCGAAGCGGTGAATATGCACTGCTGATGAGCTCAAATAAGAGCGAAACTCGAGTCCAGTGCTTCCATTATGGACCGTCGTGATCAACTTTGTGAATAGTTCGATGGGCTTGTCACGGATGAGTAGTCACAAATAAAAAGTGACTCGTCTAACTCGCCACTCAACTTCAGCTCATATTGTTCAACCTCGCTTGCTAAAGGTAACACTAAAATGCGATGCTGATATCGAGAAAGAACTGCTGGATGCGTACCTACTCAAGACAGATTCCGACTCAAACATCCGCATATATCCCGATTTACCGTGGTGGGAAAGGAATCGTAGCTTGAACGCCAGGGCACAAACGGTATTGCGGAGTATAGTTCTACTTGATGTACGAGAAAATACTTCTGGAGCATCGATTCAGGAAACCGTAGAGCACGACGTCAAGAAATGGCGCTACAATGCGTGTTCTCTAGATATTTCTAATGCCGTTGTTGTGGACACTTTTCGAGTTCCGTTTTCGCCAAAATATGAAGGGAATGGACCGAAACCTCTGAAGCTTATGCTCTTGACCAGCGTTATGGCCGAACTCGTAATGTCGGAACGGAAAAAAAGAAAACGAACGTTACCCGATCATGTTAGAACTGGCCCACCCAAACCCATTGTCATCAGTCAAACACTCCACCGTCTGAAGACAGCGGATAAGAGCGTTTCTACCTAAATGGAAGAAATCAATACATCACAAAATGACGTAGGTCTGGCTCAAATCAAGTCGGACTGAGCTATTCACACCGAAAACTAATTGTCGATTCAAGCAGTCGGCGACCAATAAAAAGCTCACGTTTTATCATCTCAGGCACTGATTATTCAGAGGGATCCGGCATCGCATTGTTTAACACCATATCACATACCACCTGATTCATCACTACTTGTTAAGTCCAACTCCAGAGAAGCCGGACTAATAATTTCAGCTTACACCCCGTCATTACTCATCAAAAATACAATTAAGTGCATCTATACAAACGCTAACAGCGTTTTAGCAAATTATTCGAATTGATGAGATTTGTATTGAAACGGCGCCAGACATAGTTGCAACAAGAGAAACGTGGTTCCATGCCTCAATGTCTGATAATGAACTCTCTTTTCCCATCATGTCTCTATTTCGGCGTGACCGATTAGGCGATAGCGGAGAAGCAGCACTCTACTTCAAGCAATCGTTTATCTGCAGAGCTATGAACGACCAGGACCTTGATATAACTGACACACTTTGGTGCTCTCTGAGTCATACTTCAGGAGGCCATTGCATTATTGGAGTGATGTATAGTTCTCAACACAGCAACACTCGAACTGAAAGTAAACTGATTAATGCTTTGCGCTATGAAATGACGCGGTACAATACTCAAATATTAATGATGGGGGACTTCAACTGTCCTCAGTTTCATAGCCGCAATGAACATTCATCAGAGACACTTGAATATGAACTTTGAGCCGTATTGGATTACGCACCCCTTCATAACCACGTTTTTGGATTTACTAGTATGAGGGGATTAGACCAGCAGTCTACCTTGTACCTAATACTTACATCAGATCTCACAGCTAGAGAGAATATCGTTTATAAACCGCCAATTGGATGAAGCGATCACGTTGGCGCAACAGTAACGGGACGAAATGCTTCAGAGGGGTGAACTACGGTGCTCTGTGTTCCGAGCTACAAAGCACTAGTATCGCACAACTGGATTAATCCTACCCGGATAGTTATTTGCGCTCTCTATTACAGCACTGATCATGTATTGCATGACTTAGATGTCCAAGAATATATGTGTTGGAGGAACACTCTATGTTTGTTTTGAAGAAAACGACTCGGGTTGCCTCCCTTGGAGCGCCCCGACAATATTAGGTGAGGTAACAGAGCCTCTGATAGGGATCCGTTACCGGAGACTCTATATGACTGGAGAATGACCTGATGAAGGCAACAAAGTCCGCTGGTGAACCATTAAAGGGCTCGATTATAATTTTTGGCAAACTAAGTCCCACGGCCAAACTTCTAAATAGAGATTCTGCGAAAGGCTGCGGTGGTTGACTATCGTCATCTGTACGCTTCATGGAATTCATCGCAAGTTGATCAACATAGTGATCCTATTCGCACATACTCTTCGCTTTCTTTCAAACTAGTCGTTCTTTTTTAAGTCTCAACTCTTCTTGTGTTATACACAACTCTGTTTCCCATAGGTCATTATGGTCTTTCAGAGCATCCTCTCTAATTCCCTGGGCCTGCATGGAAACCTGAGTTGATGAAAGTGTGGAATGAATACTAGGAAAACGAAAAGAGGGAACATGGGGGTCAAAAAGTCAGCGTGATTGATTCACGTGAGTAGGGGATGCGGGTGGGATTTGAAGGGTCAGGGAAATGTCTTCTTCGAAGTTGGCTGCGGATGAATTTTCGATTCGCTTAAAGTTTTGCGCTTCGTTCGAATTCTTTGACATACTTCTGGTTGTTGCTATATTTTTTATTGTCCGACGATTACCCAGAAATTGTTGAGTACTGTATATTCTTAATTGACTACAGTAAGGGACGATATCCAAATAGCTGGAAATTGCAATCTATAATCGTTTCCAACCCAGTTAGAGTTACGCACGAGAATTTTACAGACGTTGCAAAACCAGTTTATTCGTAATGAACAATTTTCTACGAATAGCGGTACTAAACAAATATACACAAATGCAAAAAAAATTTCCTCAACACTGAAAATCCGGGATTAGTTTCAATAACAATTACGAGCATCCATCAGCAGAAAATATGGCGCAGGTGTAATCAAGTAAATGCGAGCCAACAAATGACGGGAAAGATAAAAACAGAAGTAAGAAAGGTTTGAAAAAGATGAAGACAATTATTGGTAGAATATTTAAAAGCATCAAAAAATGTATGTGTACAATTTGTTGGGAGCACAAAATAGGGAGTCCAGACAGGCCGAATTATTGCGAAACTTAAATTTGAATATCACATTTACACCTGGTTTGATCCGTGAATGCGCTTCCGGAAGAGTTTATTTCAGTAAGATTTGAAAAACAACTCAAGCAACTAGTGGATACGGTAGTGCCTGTAATCATGGCGGAGCTGTACAACACTGGACACGATTTCTTCAACTGAGGATTTCCTGGACTATGTTGCTGATAAAAAGAGATGTGGCTTACAAGGGATTGACCCTCTGTCTTCAATCAAGATGAAAAAGACAAAAATGTCAGCGGCCTGTAATTTATAAATTCAGAACTGTAATCACCTTTGTAAACTGGAATTTAATGTCCCAGTTTCCAGTCTTTTGGTACCGCACCAGCTTGGAGCAAATTATTAAACATGCTTGATAGAGGTTCAGATAGCTGCGCTTGACAGATTTTAAGCAGCTTTGGAGTTATCTCGTCTGGTCCTGGATAACTCTTCATGTTCAATTTTGTAAGTGCTGCGCGACCACTATCGAAGAGTCAATAATTCACTCAAGGTCGGTCGGTCAAGTCGAATGATTAGTTCTTGATTAGGCTCCATAGATTTCGGCGCAAAAACTCCGGCATACAATTTTTCTAACAGGTCAGCGGTCTGATAAACGGATTCTGTGAAGCAGGACGTGAAACTTTGTTTTATGGTATTTCTACTGCCGAAATAAGTGACGATTTTTAAAGGGGTTGTTTAAAGTGTGTTTCTTTAAAAAACATTCTTTCATTGGTTATTAACAAATCAAGGAGAGAAGGTGCATCAGCCTCACAGAATCACTTAGGTTGACTCACATGATTGTACAATAGGTGAGTTTCTATAAGTTCGTCACGTTCCACAGAAAATAAATCACTTGTATGTGTTGTCGATATATTAGGCACAATAAAGTCTCCCATCAGTAATACACGACTGTTTGTAACGATAAAGCTTTCCTAATGGACTCGTCTATTAGCACTAGGACTTTTCTCGCTTAAGAGGAGGCAATTTAAGGCAGGGTCTTATAGAGACCTTTAAGGTTGTCAAAGGACTAAGTTTTCTCGAATTCGATGACTTCTTTCGGTTTTCTCCTTTGGTCGGTAAACGAGGGCACAGTCTTAAACTAAGAAAACAGCACATCAGGCTCGAATTCAGAACGCACTTCTTTAACATTCATATAGCGAACGCATGGAACTCACTTCCTGCAGAACTAATCATGACAACTTCAGTAATTGCGTTCAAACATGGGCTGGACGAACGGTGGCAGGTGCTCTTCCCGGAGCATTTATAGCATTTTGTACAGTCTTCTATTTTGTATCATTTAAATTTGTTAACTTAGATATTATCGTTTCGTTTCAATTGCCAATAAATCGATATGACGTTATCAGCAATCGAAACCAAACACATTACACTTAAGACTAAATCCCTCCATATTTATGATCAAAAACCACAAAAATATTCGGAAAAACATTTTGAAACACAAAAAGAGTTTCTTTTTCATTTTTTCGTATTTGTGCAAATAAGCTGCTGTCGATCGTTTTTTCATTCGATTGGACATGCAACATGCATTAAGTCTCTCATCTTTCGGTGATGATACCTCTCCCATCTTCCATTCACAGTTACACACGCCTGTGTTACTTACGAATCAATCCTGGTAGTGGCGGGTGTTTTCAAGCACACCTCCGAAAGAATCTGGGCACTCGTTTCGACTTGGACGACTATCGCCCTGTGATGCTGATACTGATACTGATACCTCCGAAAGAATCTGGGCACTCGTTTTGACTTGGTCGACTATCGCCATGTGATACTAATACTGTGCTAGGTCCGCTGCTCTTTCTGATTTTTATCGATGACTTGCCGCCTATCTTGGAGTGCCCGTGCTTCATTTTTGCGGATGACGTGAATTTCATTGGTTCAACGAATGAAGATACTCTGTTGCACGACCTCGAGCGGGTCATTGACTGGTCCATACTTTGGGACCTCCCACTGAACCTCAATAAGTGCCAACTCTTGTCTGCTCTGGTCGACAAGATCACAGTCCAGGTGTCAGGACTCCTATTAGCGTTGATGCCACACAGCGGGTTAAGGACTTGGGTGTTCTAGTTAGAGCCGACTTTAAATGGGAGCACCAATGCGCTGTTGCAGCGCAACGTGCACGCAATGTGCTCTTTCGGTTGAAGTCGGTGCTTTCCAGCAGAAGTCCCGACGTGTTCCTGCCACTTTACAAGGCGTTAGTCAGGCCGCATTTGGAATATTGTGTCCAGGCGTGGTGTCCTCACTACCAGAAGGATATCATTCGCCTTGAAAGCGTCCAGCGACTAGCAACACGCATGATTGAGGGTCAGCGTGGGAAAAGTTATGCTGATCGCCTTTGGGCTCTGTGTCTTTTCTCTCTTAAGCGTCGTCGTTTGAGAGGTGATTTGATTGAAACCTTTAAGATCTTAAAGGGCTTAAGCGGCGTTAATCCAGATGACATCTTTACCTTAAGTCCTAAGCTGGGCACTCGCGGACACACACTCAAGCTTGCTAAGGAACGATGTCGACTAGATTCTAGGAAAAACTTTTTCAGCTTCAGGGTGGTCAACTTCTGGAACAAGCTCCCTGAAGAACTTATCTCCTGTAGTTCCGTCTCAACTTTCAAGCAGGGTTTAGACCGTGAAGATTAAATTGTTGTATTATATGATTTCAAACGTTCAGAGATATTAAGAGACAAAGGCCGTAGAATAGGCTTTAATCTTCTAAAACTGGAATACATGAGCTGTAACAGAAAAGGAGAGACGTGAGATATATATACGAGAAAAAGGTGAGTTAATGAATCACTACAGTAAGTTATTCTCTGATTACATCCCATGATTACCATGCTTAGGTTGTCCTCCATTTTGCTCGCTATTCACTGTAGCAATTTTAGAGCATCTTCCTATTCTTGATTCTCCATCAGCTGACCTCTCACCGTGCTGGTGAGGAGAAACTGCCTTTTCTTTTTTCCAGCATCGATTATTGCGCGTTGCTGTCCCACTACTATCCTACTACTACAGCGCCTGGCACCGCGATCATCAGAGATTGCAAAGAGAGAAGAAAGAAATATACCTTTTGGCAGTGCATCGATTATAGCGCGGTGCTCCTCCAACTACATTCTCCTAGTCCTACGACCATCAGAGGTTCCACACGGAGAAAAAAGATCGACCCTTTGGCAATGGTGGGCGCTTCTCCGCAGCTTTCCACCGAAAGA
>JACCGJ010014659.1:0-52678 GCA_013407085.1 Atriophallophorus winterbourni
CAATATTGTATATATATTCGATGTTGGCAAAAAAACAATAAATTGAGCAACTTTTGAATGAACTAACTTTCCATGCCAGCAACTCAACGAGTCACTCGATCTGGATCAACTGTTGCCGCAATACATCATCGAGGATATGCAACGGTTGACATCTGCAGTTAACCCACCGTATCACGTGAGCTATCACGTCAATCGCATTCGAAAGTTGTTCTACACGGTGCGCTCTAACAAACGTCTAATCGAAGAAACAATGCGGCACTTCCAGGCTCAACTTGCAGCGTTTCATGTTGCAATCGATGTCGCGCATTTGCGAACGCTGTGCAATGCTTTCACGAACGTGAGTTCACTTCGTCGAGTCGTCACTGATAATATATTGCGCAGATAAACGAATTTGATTTGTCAGCCGTGTAATCCACAAGTCGTAGTTGCTTTATCCTCGTTTGTCTTCTATTCCTCGGATGTACGTACCATTAACATTCGCCATTCGTCATGTTGTCACTATAGTTATCGAAATTCGCTAGATGGACTTTGTGCAAGATAGCCCGTCACCCTGTTTAGCGAAAACCGAGTCCATGAGATGGCTGAAATAGTTGAAGATTCAGACCACAGCTAGTGAGATGGGCGGATATTGCAATTAGATTACTACCAATCGGTGAATGTTCAAAACGGCTTGTATGATGACGTAATCCCCACAATCCTCCTTGTATGACATATGTAATTACCTGCCAGTGAAAACACACTAATTCTTCAAGTTCGTGGGTTCAAACACTGTCTACATGAGTGTGGGCTCATGTGATTGAACAGGTTGGTCGTACCAACCTTACCCAACGGTGGCATACAAGCGCAACTTGCTTACAATTGTTCCAGTGTTTCAAGCACATGCGGATCCTGATCATACTGTTCAAACCTGATAAGCGCGGGATGTGTGTGTGTGTGATGTACGTGCATGCGAATGAGCATTTTGAAAAACTGGGAAGTTTCATAACAAATGCGATCATCAAACACTCATCACGTCTGTTGAAATACGGCGAATGGATGGCTTAGTTGAGGCTAGATCAACCACAGTTCAATAATGTCCTTCAAAACAGTATATAGTTGTGTCATTTGACGAACGGTGTCAATACTAACTATATATATATATTAACGTTCTGCATCTACGACTGCCATAAGAAGTGCGTCATTTGTTTTGTTGGAAAGGTTTTTGGATATACGAGGGAAATTGCATGTGAGTGACAAAACATATTTGTCGGCATATACCTGGATTCGGCATCATATCTAAACAGACAATTAGTTTGAAAACTTTTGCAGCCATATCTTAAGGTCTATTACTATTACCCCATATCTGTCTAAGCCTGGGCAACCTGACAGTATCTTAGCCCACGTGCAGTCTCTGACTGTGCGGCACTTTGCCTGGATCAGGCTTGTGCTTTCATACATACATACTGTGATCTGGTGGTCTCATAAAACGTTTACGCCCCCCGGATTAACAGAACAATATGATCCTTCTCAGTTGGACTGTATTAATTTTCAGTTGTCAAAAGGGTGTTTCATATGTGACTGGTTGCTTTCTCAGAGCGATGTGAGGAATAATGTTAAATCAACACTCAAATTCTGTAATCATATGCGTCTTTCGAATAGCTTCGAATCGTAATGCGTTTTTATGTTGAAGACAAATCTAGTGAATTGAAAATTCCATAGATGACTCCATTTCTTGAGTTTCGGAGTGTGATGGTATAATTCCGATGTTTTTACCATCCTGATGCCTTCGCGTCTCACTGAATATATCCCTTCTCATGAGAACACCGAATGTTGATGATAATAATATGAATCATTTTGTTTGATCCACTTGAAAAAATCACCACAAATATATCTTCATCCATCACTGACAGTGTCTGTGATTGGCTTTCCGTTTTGGGACACGAGCAGAAAGATGGTTTCGTCCGACTGTGTACCCCGTTTCTTGATAGTTGGTCTTTGCTCTTTTGCAAATGACTGTATGATTTAGCAACGAGCTTTTTTCCTCTTCGAGCAACATTTCATACCACCGGTTGCAATGCTTTGATTGTATTAACGAGTATAGGTTCGTTCATTACCAACTGCATGTATCAGAGTGAGCTTGAACTCATCACAACTTACACTATCAATAAAGTGATGAACTAAATAAACCCAAGTCTTTGCTGGTACACCTCCTACCGTGTTCATCTCCTTTCCGTTGCAGACAGTGGACGGGAATGCCGTATTGGTTAGCAGAACATTCTGGCAAGAACACGGGGTAAATATCTTACACCAAGTAACCGAAATTTACGGGAAGTCGTTTAACACCTTCGTGCAAAAACTATTTCCTTGTGGACGACTGCATTTGGTGTACGAAACCTTTAGGGAGACCATGTGTGTCCCAAATGCCTATCCTAATCATCTTGGCATATACTTGCTCATTACGTTGCTGTGTTATTTACTATTGATTTTTGCAATTTTGTTATTGATTTATTTGCAATAAATACTCGCAACGATGCTTCGCAATATTATTTATTGTAATCCTTTTTCTGTGGAAAAATATGAAAAGATTTCAACACAAATGATTTTTTTGTGTAATTGTGATTTTGGGCAATGCACCGGTCTGTAAATGGTTTAGTCGATGGAAAAGTTAAAAATATACAAATGTTTGGTATGGTATGGTATGAAAGCACAAGCCTGTTCCAGGCAAAGTGCCGCACAGTCAGAGACTGCACATGGGCTAAGTTAATGTCAGGTTGCACAGGCTTAGACAGATATGAGAAATAATAAACTAAATTAAGCAGACATAGCGCTTTCGATATTGATGATAAATGCTAGGAGACGTAGGACTATACTAAGCCCAAAATAGATTTTATGCCATTAGACGGGCGATCAGATATCGTGTTACTGGCTGCTGCTGCTTGGGATTGATATATCATATATATTGTTATTTACCATTGATTTTTGCAATTTTGTTATTGATTTAATTGCAATAAAAACTCGCAATTGTGCTTGCTATAGTTCCCCTGCAATATTTTATTTTAATCCTTTTTCTGTGAAAAAATATGAAAAGATTTCAACACAAATGATTTTGTTGTGTAACTGTGATTTCCGGCAATGCACCGGTCTGTAAATTGATTACTTGATGGAAAAGTTAAAAATATACAAATGTTTGGTATGTTATGGTATGAAAGCACAAGCCTGTTCCAGGCAAAGTGCCGCACAGTCAGAGACTGCACATGGGCTAAGTTGCTGTCAGTTTGCCCAGGCTTAGACAGATATGAGGAAGACAAAACTCTTTCCGGTAACGAAAAATTGTGAACTAAATTAAGCAGAGATACAGCGCTTTCGAAATTGATGTTAAATGCAAGGAGAATTAGGACTATACTAAGCCCAAAATAGATTTTATGTCATTAGATGGGCGGTAGCATATTGTGTTATTCGCTACTCACTTATGAAAGCACAAGCCTGTTCCAGGCAAAGTGCCGCACAGTCAGAGACTGCACATGGGCTAAGTTAATGTCAGGTTGCCCAGGCTTAGACAGATATGAGAAATAATAAATTCTTTGCGGTAACGAAAAACCGTGAACTAAATTAAGCAGACATATAGCGCTTTCGATATTGATGTGAAATGCTAGGAGAATTAGGACTATACTAAGCCCAAAATAGATTTTATGTCATTAGATTGGCGGTAACATATTGTGTTATTCGCTACTCACTTATGAAAGCACAAGCCTTTTCCAGGCAAAGTGCCGCACAGCCAGAGACTGCACATGGGCTAAGTTGCTGTCAGGTTGCCCAGGCTTAGACAGATATGAGGAAGACAAAACTCTTTCCGGTAACGAAAAATTGTGAACTAAATTAAGCAGAGATACAGCGCTTTCGAAATTGATGTTAAATGCAAGGAGAATTAGGACTATACTAAGCCCAAAATAGATTTTATGCCATTAGATGGGCGGTAACATATTGTGTTATTCGCTACTCACTTATGAAAGCACAAGCCTGTTCCAGACAAAATGCCGCACAGTTTGAGACTGTACATGGGCTAAGTTGCTGTCAGGTTGCCCCGGCGTAGACAGATATGAGAAATAATAAACTCTTTGCGGTAACCAAAAACCGTGAACTAAATTAAGCAGACATATAGCGCTTTCGATATTGATGTAAAATGCTAGGAGAAGTCGGAGTGTACCAATGCCAAAAAAGATTTTATGTCATTAGATGGGCGGTAACATATTGTGTTATTCGCTACTCACTTATGAAAGCACAAGCCTGTTCCAGACAAAGTGCCGCACAGTCAGAGACTGCACGTGGGCTAAGTTAATGTCAGGTTGCCCAGGCTTAGACAGATATGAGGAAGACAAAACTCTTTCTGGTAACGAAAAATTGTGAACTAAATTAAGCAGAGATACAGCGCTTTCGAAATTGATGTTAAATGCAAGGAGAATTAGGACTATACTAAGCCCAAAATAGATTTTATGTCATTAGATGGGCGGTAACATATTGTGTTATTCGCTACTCACTTATGAAAGCACAAGCCTGTTCCAGACAAAGTGCCGCACAGTCAGAGACTGCACGTGGGCTAAGTTAATGTCAGGTTGCCCAGGCTTAGACAGATATGAGGAAGACAAAACTCTTTCTGGTAACGAAAAATTGTGAACTAAATTAAGCAGAGATACAGCGCTTTCGAAATTGATGTTAAATGCAAGGAGAATTAGGACTATACTAAGCCCAAAATAGATTTTATGTCATTAGATGGGCGGTAGCATATTGTGTTATTCGCTACTCACTTATGAAAGCACAAGCCTGTTCCAGGCAAAGTGCCGCACAGTCAGAGACTGCACATGGGCTAAGTTAATGTCAGGTTGCCCAGGCTTAGACAGATATGAGAAATAATAAATTCTTTGCGGTAACGAAAAACCGTGAACTAAATTAAGCAGACATATAGCGCTTTCGATATTGATGTGAAATGCTAGGAGAATTAGGACTATACTAAGCCCAAAATAGATTTTATGTCATTAGATTGGCGGTAACATATTGTGTTATTCGCTACTCACTTATGAAAGCACAAGCCTTTTCCAGGCAAAGTGCCGCACAGCCAGAGACTGCACATGGGCTAAGTTGCTGTCAGGTTGCCCAGGCTTAGACAGATATGAGGAAGACAAAACTCTTTCCGGTAACGAAAAATTGTGAACTAAATTAAGCAGAGATACAGCGCTTTCGAAATTGATGTTAAATGCAAGGAGAATTAGGACTATACTAAGCCCAAAATAGATTTTATGTCATTAGATGGCCGGTAACATATTGTGTTATTCGCTACTCACTTATGAAAGCACAAGCCTGTTCCAGGTAAAGTGCCGCACAGTCAGAGACTGCACATGGGCTAAGTTGCTGTCAGGTTGCCCAGGCTTAGACAGATATGAGGAAGACAAAACTCTTTCCGGTAACGAAAAATTTTGAACTAAATTAAGCAGAGATACAGCGCTTTCGAAATTGATGTTAAATGCAAGGAGAATTAGGACTATACTAAGCCCAAAATAGATTTTATGTCATTAGATGGCCGGTAACATATTGTGTTATTCGCTACTCACTTATGAAAGCACAAGCCTGTTCCAGACAAAGTGCCGCACAGTCAGAGACTGTACATGGGCTAAGTTGCTGTCAGGTTGCACAGGCTTAGACAGATATGAGAAATAATAAATTCTTTGCAGTAACGAAAAACCGTGAACTAAATTAAGCAGACATATAGCGCTTTCGATATTGATGCAAAATGCTAGGAGAAGTCGGAGTGTACCAAAGCCAGAAAAGATTTTATGCCGTTAGATGGGCGATCAGATATCGTGTTACTGGCTACTCACTGATTCTCACTATATGGGTTTAGCAGTGAAGAATGCTGCTTGGGATTGATATATCACCCGCCGTCTTCCCCAAAATCAATGAATGTGACAATTATTGATAAACGTGGCATAGTTTATTCTAGTTTGATTCCAAATATCGAAATCTGCAAAAGTGTATCATTTATTTCCTCAAAAGCGAGATGTTTGACTATATCCCTATTCACAAACAAATTTCGAGAGACCGACACACCTTCAATCCAGGATATTCTTGTGACGACTGCTCGATAACGTTGTGTTCAAACGTTTATGGTGATTAAGTGATCACGCATTCTATAATTTTTGTTGACTTTGTTTATCGAGCAATGATTTCATCTCATCATAGAGGATATCATTTGGAATACCAAGCACCAGTAGGCGGCGCTGTGATAGTATGGTGAACACGCTCTCGAGACCAGCTTTATAAAAGACTTTAGCGTGAGTCACTTTATCCATCCGTAATATGTTTAATATACAAGGATGCTTCGTAGAAGGAAAGCACTAGGCACATCACTGTTCTCAACTTGACGTTGAGCGTTTTTAAAGTGATTTTTTAATCGATGGCGTAGAACGGGTTCAACACGATCCTTCAACAAGTTTAACTTCATCGACCCACCATAATGAATCGCATGTTGTTCGGTAGAGGCTGACTTTGCTAATCTTGTAATAGTTTTGAGAACCATTTTCATGCAATCCTTCGAATTCTGAAGTACAACGAATTTGGGTAGTTCGTTTCGGTGCTTTACGCTCTGTCTTCTGCCGGTGGGTATCTCCTCCATAGCCTGAGGACTAGCACTCCACGGCAACGCATTCACGCTCCACATTTTGATTGGGTGTGAAATTCATTTACAAATAACACGACTTATACAAAAATAATAAAATAACGATGAATTTGTCTATTTTTAAAGATAGTTTTCTGTAAGCTGCACGATTTATCTAGAGTGTTTATCTGAAATAAAAGTTAAAATAGGTTCGATGAGCAATGTAATGCAAAATGTTCATAATCATGAAAAACAGAGATCAAGCTTGAATTTATTTCACCCGACCAATCCTAAGCTGATTAACAACGGCACAAGCCATCGTAAGTGCTGCGTTCCTTAAGGTAGACAGCCGCGATAAATATCAACTGACCCACCACCACCCCTACGTGCTGGATAATCCCTCAATTGTTTTAGTCTTGGAATGACATCTGCTGACAGATTGCGTAATCGGTGCGCACGTTAATGTTTATCCGCTGCAACACCGAACGCCAAATTGTGGAGATATCAGCCGCATCCACCTGCATTCACTGCATTCTTACCAGCCTTTGTTATCTTAACCGCCTCAGCGTGAAGTCGTTTATCAGTTCTACGTTATCAAGATCAACGCTGTGACCTGTGTCCACCAAGTGTTAAGCTATCGCTGAATCTCTGATCAGTGATTCACATTCACTGGAATTGCGTGGCTGCTTACCGATTCGATTTTTGTGTTGTTCGATCACTTCGTCTAATCGATATTCCAACGATAAATGATGCTCTTTGAAACGCGCTTATCTACGAACCAGAAAGCAGCAAACTACACGAGATCTATGCATGGTATTCAATTGTTATGAACGTCATATGTATCTCTAATATTGGACAAAATTTGATGTAAGACTCCAAAGTCACAATTGTCTATATGTATGTATGTTTGTATGGCGATACTGCGGACGAAAAATCCTCAAATGAGAGATTGGATACGATGTTTTAGTGAGGAATAATGTACGCATATTAGTCATCTAAAACAAACTACTACCAGAAACATGTCGATCACGTAGGATGATGTTCAGGCTTGAAATTCTTGACCGTATCATTATTGATTAATATAAGTTAAACAAGAATTCGCGACCCTGAACACGTCAGCTGGACCATCACCAAATGCATCGGAAACTGCCGAAGCATTCGCCACTTTATACTCAGCTGTCTTTCGTCCGAGATAGCTTTCAATCTTAATCTCTAAACAGTTCATTCTAGCCACGGTAACCCTCCATGGAATAAATACCACATTTACACGTATCTAAAAGCCGCAATGCATCCTGGAGCCGATGGAATCACTCCACTCGTTCTAGAGGAATGTGCAGACTTGCTATGCAATCGTTTTACAACTTTATAATGCAATACTGGTGAACGCAACAATTACTAATGATTACCAACGTAAAGTGATTACAACGATTGATAATGGGGAAATCGCTCCGATGTCTATTAATTTACTCACATGTGACACATGAATAAAATCGAGTTAGTCAATCACGCATGGTTGGCAACACAGTGAGCAATACATTTGAGTCTCAGATGTTCCAACGATCAACCTTCCAGTTATTTTACTTCAAACGCTCGTTTTTACACAGTTTCATTGATCAAAATAGCACATTTAGTAAGAAGACGCAGCTTGCATTGCTGGAATTTATTCGCCGAACATTTTAGTCTAATCCGACGCAATTTCCATCAGGGATATTCTTATTTCATGGGCCATTTTAGTTGTAAAATAAAAGTGACCTTCATTTTACACGTACTGAACGAAGCATCTAGATGGTGCAATGAAAACTTTATTCTTGATTGGATATCAATGGTTAGCATTTCAATTTTTTAATACGCTGACTGGCGACGTGTACAGCCGTTCAGAGACATTACAAACATGTCATTCCCTCATTAAGTGTGGTCAACGCGTAATCCTCAAATGTGTGATGTGCTTTGAATGCGTCCACTGATTGGTGCCACAGATGGAGGTCAGGAACCTTCTTTTTCAAGCAAACTTACTTTATATAAGAATAACAGACATGTAACTAGTATCATGTTAATGAAATGCTATTTACTATTGAATATTGCATTCTGAATCGTGTGCGAGGTAAATCATAAACTGACGGTGATCTAAATTATTTACTGCATCAAAACACTTTACTTGAGATCCTCAATTTGACAAAGCTAATTAAATAAAGGGCAGTGAGACAGCTAGACGGATGACAATCAGACAACACCCCCCCTCCGCATCTGTCAAATTCCATATTGCAATGAACTCGGTCTAGTATGGCGCCATGAGAGTAGCGGGAAGAGTTGTTACCCGCGCTTGAGCTGCCGGACAAGGCACTGCGGTTGTCTGTGGGATGGAAACCAGACAAGGCCCCCCCCACATGTGATGATTTTTGAGAGTATCAAATTTCAAAATGCAATCAACTCGGTGCACTATGATGACAGGAGATTAGTGAGAAGTGTTGCTATCCGGAATATGAGCTATAGGAAACTCGGTGATGGGATAGAATGTGATTGAGTTGCCAGGCCACTTTGGTGCACTCTGGCACTGAGCCAACAATGAATCGGCGCCCCACCTACGAGTAAACAGTGAAACTCGTCTGAGGGCCACAGAGACTGGGATCATTATTTCCTACACATCTTATTGGATCCACCAAAGTATGTCATTGATACATTCGCCGCATTCCCATTGGTGCCTTGTGAGCCTGCGTGCAGTGATCGTTTGACTAACAGACGCGTAATCCCGCAACAGATTTGAATTCCATTGACTTGCTCACTACATGAGGACACAGGCTCACGATACGGAAGGTTTCGCCAAATTGATCAAGGTGAGTTAGATATTGTTGAATTGCATGCGTCTTGTTATATAATATTGTACGATAAGTTTATGATGATCTCTCATCTTCTGATCGAATAATGTACCTTGGTTTTGCACTCAATATTCGTGAGACCATTTCATGAATAGTAATTACAATAAACAGCTTGTATATACATTCGTTACTACAACTAGTGTAAAGTTTATACAATCGCTATGCTATCCGAAATATTGCAATGTTCACTGGACACATTTCTTGCCGACCGATGATTTAATAATCAGTGAGATCAGACAATAAGTCTTTGCACATGCAATGATAACAACACTTGTTTGCTTGCGTGTATTTATTTAAACTGTTCTGGTACTGTAGAAGCATTCATTATCCGCGTACAATAGCAACAGCATGTTAGTCCGACAATGTTGTCAACCGTCGGAATAAGGCAAAGTAAATTTGCGTAATTCTTCGTGGATATAAATCCAACCGCTTCGATGAAACTGTCAACCTCACTTATTGTGTACTGTGCTATGTACAATCTTTGGCATTTGAGGAAGTGACCACACACAAGACGTTCCGGATTCAAATGTGACCGTGAATGTGTGAATGCTTATATGTAATCTTTGTAAGCTTGCTATTGTGGATGTAATGATTATTTAAAGATGGTGTTACGCGAGTAGTTTCTCGTTACTACACGAAAAGCTGATGACATCGCTGTAGTGTTTGTGAGATTCGGCAGTTTGTTGTTGCACCAGTCTGTCGTATACGCTGGATAGAATTTTCGGAACAACTTTAAAATTTAATGTTTTGCACGTGATGAGTGTATGCAAACGGTCTATTGTTAAAGTAAACTTAACGACTCACACGTGGTTTATACATATTAAACAAGGTATCGGTTTTGGTGTTGGTGTTTAAAGCTAGCTGAATGGTTGAAATTCTAAGGGGTATCGCTAATTAAATCGTACTATTAACGCGCTTCTTTTTCACCACTAGTATGCTGAAACGTTCATTAGCGTGGTCTTCGGTTTTCAGCAAACCCGTACTTTTATTCGCAGTTGCATTGGTAATCTTATTATACGTTTTATTAGGCCCGATAGCTATCCTGCCTTAAAGGAGGCAGGTCTCTTAATTCGCCTTCATTGCCCAGCTAGATAGCAAGCGTTTGTGGCCGGTGGCCCAAGCGATACACGCACGCACCAATCAGATGCCGCAGACACATGCGGGCGTGCACCTCGATCGATGATCCAGTCACGTGGATTGCATCTCCCGTCGATTTGAACGGGTGATGCGTCCACCGGGTATCGATCGCCCGGCTTGGGGTGTGAAATGGTTTGACAATGTAGTAATGGTTAAGTGGCTTATGAGATTTGACTAAAATGTGATTCAAAACATTACAGTTCAATGACGTAGCGTCATTTGCAGTGGAATAGGATTTTCATAGATGAATTGTTGCATTAGTAGTCACACAATTAGTCACATTAGTCAAATCTCCGTTATTTCCATATCCGATGGAATTACGATTTATTTGGTGCACATTTATATCGGACTCGATTTAGCCTCTCCGACTGGCCGCGTGATTTACCTCTGTTAGCATGGACCACTTCAGACGTCTGATCAGATGGGTACGTATTCAACCTCAATTTGTCTAGCCAGACTTGTTGACACTTATAATGTGTGAAGACAAAAATGACACAATGTCTGGGGAGTCACCGCCTATTTAATATCAAATTGTAACAAATTTGCTGATTTTCAGAGTGACGTTTGACTGTCTCGCTTGATAAATGTAGGTCAAATTTAAGCACTGTGTCTGAGTGCTGACAGCCAGTTAAGTTGGAATAGTGTGAAGCTGTGTGCGAAACCTCAGTTCGTTTCGTTTGTTGCTTATCACAGTTAAGCTGACGGTTTCATTGCATGGTGGACCACATTCATGTTGTTCAATCGACGTTAAAAATGATATTCGTTTTTCGCCGATCACATTGAAAGCTATCCGAAAAACACAGGGCCATCAGTTACTTTTATAGTTGTTTGTTTCACGCTTCAGCAAACAAAGTTGAAGGGCGGAGATGAAAACAAGAAATAAAATGCCATTTTCATGAATGAGAATTCAATCATCGATGATGTCGTGTCACAACCGGTAGATCAACTTTTATGATGACGTGAAGTGATAAAAGTGTTCGAATGAAGTGAGTTCTCAATATATTTTGCATGGATTCTCAATATCGCTATGCTGATTGTTATGACTAGCTTATGTTTTATATATTGATCATATTACTCTCTGAGGTTTATATATCAAATATGCATTGAATAGCACTACTATGAGTAGCCTGTTAGCTTTCTATTGGTCATACTACTCTCATGATGTCAGCCTACCTTTTATCTATATATACACCCTCCAAAAAATCGGCTATCTCCGAAAAGTGAGACGCCAATTTGCATGCAATAGCACTACTATGAGTAGCTTGTTAACTTTTTTATTGCTCAAACTACTCTCATTATGTCAGCCTATCTAGGTTGTTGATATATCAAATGTGCATTGCACTACTATGAGTAGCCTGTTAACTCTGTATTGATCATACTACTCTCATGATGTCAGCCTACCTTTTATCTATATATACAACCTCCAAAAAAGCGGCTATCTCCGAAAAGTGAGACGCCAATTTGCATGCAATAGCACTACTATGAGTAGCCTGTTAACTTTATATTGCTCAAACTACTCTCATTTTGTCAGCCTATCTAGGTTGTTTATATATCAAATGTGCATTGGATCGCACTACTATGAGTAGCCTGTTACCTTTGTATTGATCATACTACTCTCATGATGTCAGCCTACCTTTTAACTATATATAAACAAACCTCCAAACAACATCTGCTTCATTTTTCGATTTGTCCTATCATTTTTGCGATCGCATCTCCTTTTTGTACCATATACGAACTGGTGGGCAATAACTCTTCCGTAGCAAGAAACGTCTGTAGTCAGGAGTTTATCCAATTTTTGATTTTATTGATATTATTTACATTTTGGAAGGTGTCTAGACCTTCTCGGCAGATCACATGTCCTAATACAAGATCAGTTAAACACTCCAGAAAGATGTCTACAGCAATATTGCCTCTGAAAATGGTTTATTACCATATCGCCAAAAGGTAACAAGCCTCTGCGAATGCTAATCTTTTGGACCCCATGAGAGAGGTGGGCGAGAGAGGGTCAAGCCACCGGCAGCTAGTTTAAAAGTCAAAGTCTCTATCTACTTGAGCGAAGTCTGACAACCCTTACTACGATATCATCCTGAGTCATGTGTGACCAACAAAACTGCGTTGAGTTGCGATGGTTACTCACCAACGAAATTCCTGCATATTAACTTGTTTTTCGTTATCTACGTTGCTGCCAGATTTTTTATAACGGATAGTTGAGTGCTTTTGGAAAACCCGTACATATTTTTTTCAATGATTCGGTATATTTCCATACTTCTAAAATGCAATCTTTAAAGTGGTCTCAAATGTTCATAACGAAATCAGGTTTTCTTAGAGGGTAGCTGAAAGCTTTTTTGTTAACAATGCCTAATTTTTTTATGAACAAAGTGTGCGTCAAATAAGATATTTTAGCTCGCATAAACTTTGGTAGATTCCTAATTACAGAAAGTAAAAATTATATATGTCTGCAAGGTTTTTGTTACTTCTCGACAATGATAAACACTAGCATTCCCAATTTTTCAGAAAATGAGTATTCTTTTAAACAAACTGGAGTTAATCTCATGTCTCTAATAAATACCTCTTTATGCCGTCTCTACGTTACAAAAGCCTAATAAAACACCATAAAATCCAAAAAATTGCCCTTGTTTAAAATTAGAATTACTTTCAAATACCAATAACAGATGTTCAATTTGAATTCCGCGCCAAATAATTTACTTCACCTATTTTAAACAACTAACAATTCAGTCACACTTGAATAATGAAAAACATTGTAGCCCGAAACCGATAGTGGAATGTAAGTGCAGGGGATGTGAGCAACACCATACTTTGGTAATTCATTCTTTTATTTTTCACAGTGGTTCCATACCGAGCGTCTGCATCCGTTACGAATTCAAGAGGAGAACCGCATAATTGCGGGGTTTTGTTTAAATTCACTCGTTTTCGACCGCGCCAATACAAACTCGTTTACTGAGCACATGGTTCGACAGGCCTGGACGGCGTTGTTGAAACAAATCGATGAGGGTTCCATCGACCCATGGGTAGACACCGAATGGGGATTCGAGCAGGCAAGTGGTGGATGAGGCGAATTTCCAGACAAACGATAATGAATGAATGCTTTCTGATCACGAACCAGTTAAACCAATCGCGTGCTTGACGTGTTTCTCGCATGCAATTTGCCCAGCTGAACGGAAAATTTGACGGAAAGTCGTATAGACTCGTTCACGACCAATATGTGGTTTTATGTTTTTATATTTGAAAGGAATGTTTGCTTGTTTGTTAAGTGGATGGATTGTAGAATATACGCTCGAAACTAATACTATACTATCTCAGTTGACTCCAATACGATTAAATTTGAATAAGAAACTCGACGCTATCAATATAAAGATGTTTATAAAATATACATGCAATCATTCCACATTGGTCATACAAGCTGGAAAGAATATGCTTTCGACCCTCATCCTTGAGCTGAAATTAGGCAGTGGCATTTGATAATGCCCGAATTAACTCACGTCAAAACCGAACTGTTCGAAAGTGTTTCAAATAACGCAACAAGAGGAACAATCTTCCCCACAGTGCTCACATAAATAGACAGTATTCGTTTGCAAGCTGATTGTCTGATCTACGTTGAGCAGTATCAACGTTTCCTCGACTTCGAGATGATGTTTTACAAGGTGTATTCAAAGTAAGCTGAATGATGTAGAGTATAAAATAATCTATGTTCAGTATTCACTTAATAAGACTGATAATAAAATAAGTTATTACGAGGCTAAATGCTCTCACAACGAAAATGCTGAACTACTTTGGTCGATACGTATCATGTATTATCATCGCGAGTGTTCAATAATCTCATTGTGCCTAGCATTTTCACAGGAACAAGCAGTCTGGTTCGAAAAGAACGATCTATTTAACAGCGCTCAAACTGATAAACAACGCTTGGTCGAAATTATCTACTTTCAACTAACGACAGCAATATCTGTTTATCATCAGCACGAACATTCTGCTTCTCAGTGTGTCACCATTGTGAAAATTCGAAAGCACGTTCTTTCAAGCTTATAGTCATTCATTTGTAAAATGATTTCTCGGAGATATACTTCCTAGTTTAGACTCACCATGAACTCCGTCGAGGACGGTCCCAAGCCTGTCTAAGAAAGGAGGAGGGTTGGGCTTACGGCTAGCAACCCTATCCCGTAAAACCTATATTGCTACGGAAACGACGACAACGGATCCGTGGTTCGGTTATGTCTGCGGGATGGATCCCAGTTCGCATACGAAGGTAGCCGTGCACTGGCATCCGCAAGGCAAACGAAAAAGGGGACGGTCCAAGGAAACTTGGCGCAGAACGTTGGAACGCGAACTACATGCACAAGGATTCACGGTGCAGACGGCAACGGAAGCAGCGACAGACAGGAGCCACTGGCGTGAAGTTGTCTTCGCCTCATGTGCCACCCGGCACGGAGGGGACTGAATGAATGAATGAATGAATGAATGAATGAATGAATTAGACTCACCATGAAACATTGGAATACGACCATTTTCCATTCTCTAAATATAGTTTGTCAGCTTTGGCAGTGATGTTACTGTGATATCAAATATTTATGCTAGTCTGTTTCCAGATATATGGTAATCAAAGCCATTAAATATGCCTTATTTTCTATAAACAAATCTATTCAAAATAAAAGAAAGTTATACATTTTGAGAAACTGAATATATGACCATCTTAGAAAGTTAATGCATTTGCTAAACAACGTGCAATTATCTTTTTACTGCAGTATAAGGAAGCCATGGGCCGTCTGCACGAACGCAAGAATATTGGAAAAGTTGTGTTTCTCCCAAAATTGAAAGAAAAGGTATGTTGCATCAAACAACGATACTCATTCGTATACATTTCCAATACACACACATAGACACCCCACGACCGGTTTCGTGCTGTTTCCATTCATTAGGTAGGGACAGTAGGATCAGGATCCCATGCTCTTGAAACAGTGGAGCGCTTGTATGCCAGTGTTGAATTAATTGCACCACCAACCCGTACAATCACATTTGCGCAACCAGATGTAGATGAGGTTAAATTCATGGTCATAAACAAAGATACTCATTTACTTGTATATCCATGAAATAAACCCTTCTTCTGGCTTCGTGCTGTTTGCACTCATTTTGTGAGACAGTAAAATCACGATTTGCATGTTATATTACCTTCTTATTGTAAATATTTTATATATACTTTGAATTTTAGAGAGCCTTTGTTTGAGCAATTATATAAATTGATTATAAAAGTATTTCTCATTAGATTATGTGTGCATTTTAGTATCAACCATCAGGGTACGTAAATGATGGAGTTTGTGTTACTCACGGATTCTTTCAATCCTCAACTTCAATATATGACTTAGAACTTGATCTCACGTGATCAGAGAAAGCAGCATGAAATTTGCCTTGGGTTGTTTAGCACGATAGTTCGGCAGGACAAACGATAGTTTCGAATAACTTGTTCCAGCTAAATACCTGCATGTGACTAGCTCAGAAAATACGAATAATTCATTCAAGCTCTGTGCTTCAATGCATGAAAATAAACTTTGCGTGATAATTCAATGCAAAGGCAGTCATGTCAAACAAAATACTGCCGTAATTAAAATTAAGCAGTCAAAATTGTTTGTTAAATGTACAGAAAATTTCAAAAAGGATCAGGCTGCTTGCTGGCAGATTATCGCCAGATCAAATAGAAGAATCAACTTGAAGCATTTTATTGATAAATGAATGGAACATGAAATGGAAGAGCTTTCGACCACGCATGTATTATCCGATGCCATGCCAACGAGCGTTTATCTTAACGTTCAAATTTACTTATCAACTACTAATGAGTAGTCTCGAATTATAAATAATATTGAAAAATCTGTTCGCATTTTATTGATGCATTACTTATTTAAATGTTCCCACAGTCGTCTGTTTCATAATAACATAATTCATTTATTGTTGTACCGCTTAGTTTGCCATAAGACCCTGAAAATAAATTGAGATTGGAGAAATGTTCGCTTAAATAAGCTGCTAGAATATTCGCCAAATGTATCCCCCAGCATCGCTCACTACCGATGTTGTGCTGTCCTACAATGTACTCTTCGTTTTGGACATTCACAAGCGCAAACGTCAAGTTATATTTTCATAAAATGTTAGGCCTATGTATTGGGGAACATGACGATATGTACATTCTATAACATTTGGTTTGCAGAGCATGCTGTTCAGGATATCTTTACAACAGACTTTAATCATTTTCATCAAAATGTGCAGAGGACCTTCTGACTTCTGGAGAAGAAAACCGCTTCGCATGTATAGTCTTGTGAAAACTCTGCTTTTTACGTTCATTCGATATGACAGGCGCATGGTTTATCGAAACAAACAATCTGCCATAGTTGTTTGCTATATGATTGGATGCAAATATCGCTTTAATTATTTAGGAAGGTATTATTTACTAACATCAAAAGGAGAGCTAAAACTTCGAACAGTACCATGTTGATGCTTGCGGTGTAGGAATGCTTCAGCTTAAACAAGGCCTAACCGCTGTCCATCTTCCAAGGTTCATTACGTTGTCTGTGCAACCTTCGAATGGCACTTGAATTTCCTCTATTGCTGAACATGAATCAAGTATCATCCAGCACCAAATTATTGAATGCGTCTCGATTTATCCCTCAGGTCAATCTTTCTCACAACGTGAAGTGCGTTTTCTACACGCGTGACCCATGAACAACAAACACACATCAATCTTATCTAACCAACACACGTCACTACCACTCTGCCCTCAACCGGTTTTGGCTGAGATCTGATTTTTCAATTAATTTCGTCATAATTGGTTTCATTAAAGTAATCACCACGTTAGTATTCTTCGACTTACCTAGACAACATTTGCGTAACATTCAATAACCACCGACGTTGTTCATCTTTTCATGGTTTTGAGGATGTTGTCCTTTGAACAATCTTCATGCAATCTTTCCTAAACGCGAGATTATTTCGTGTTTCTCGTTGAATGTTTCTGTGGTTCTTGCCATTGTGTTGTAACCGATGGTGTTGATCTGCATCCTATCAAAAAGCTTCACGTCACACTTCAAGAATGACGTAATAAATACCGACCTGAGTTCACTCATTCGAGATATACTTGACTGTGCATACTCGCATACTTAGACGATTGACCAATAAAAATGAACCATGTGATACAAAGTCACGCTGACATGGTCATGGTACAGAATGACAAATGGTTGACCAAAGGTATGTGTTGCTCACATCCCCCGAAATTACACTCCACTACCGGTTTCTGGCTGTTTGCCGTCATCAGGTGGAGACAGTAAGATTAGTTTCAGTGAGCCTTGAAATGGTTGTATTCGACAAGATCTTCTCTATGGTGATTGGCAATCGGGAAGTGGACCATTGGGTAGACCGCGTTTGTCGATACAAAGACGTTTTCAAAAAGAAAAGAAAGCAAGTTAGAAACACATTGCTGTTGACCGGACATCTTTAGGTCACTGTGTAAAACTGGTAAAGAACAAATATTACTCTGGGCTGCTAAACCTACGTCACCCCAACAGCACGCGAAAGTTGCTGTCGCTATCGCTGTGAGCGCTGCTGGCGAGATTGTTCCCGGCAATCGGACTGTTTAGTCATTTAGAACGCTGCGGAACAAGAAGTCTTTATGCTCGTCGGATGTACATCCATGTCCCAAATCTACGGCGGATAACCAGAACAGCAACAACAGCAATGCCTGTAGTTTGTATAACGTGTTCGGACATGTGGGTATGAATTATGTCGTGTGTCTGATTATTGATCCAACCGGCTCCAATACTCCACGAGTAAATACATTCAACGTAATGTTACGCAATGTTACGTATTAAAGAATCGCAGAGAAACGATCGCTGTCCTAGACGTGAAGGTATACCTGGGTGGTCGACATGATACAAGTTTGTTCGTTTCAAAAGAACTTTGCTCTCTCTCTCTCTAAAGACTAGATGGAGTGTGCGGATGGATGGATTTGTCACTCGAATCCGAGTGAATGAAGTTGATTGAATCAGTTTGTTATAACATTGTATTCATTTATTTATTCATCCACACATTTCAACCTGCCTATGACAAACGAATTTCGTATACACGTTGCAATCTTTCTTCAGGGGAAGATTGTTGACTACTTAACCAAAACACCACCAACCAAAATCTACACCAACTCTGTATAAAGCTCGTACTTCCAGCTCCAATATTTACTGCAAGTTAAATGAATTTTCCAATAGCGGTGGTGGTGTTTGAATCGCAACTTTGTTTTGCAGGTTGACAGTTCAAAGAGCGCGGAATAATTGTTTGACCTCCCATGTGATTGTCCCGACGTTCCACGCCAGATGTCGTCCAAGTTGACCCTTCGTCGTTCGCAGACGTCCGCTTGATCGAATCCTCGTTGTCGTGTTGTCGTTGATGGAATTCGTACCATCTCTGTGCTTCCGCCATGCCCCAGTTCTGTTTTGTCTGCATTTTGTGAACTACACTTGTCCAACAGTCATGTACGAAACTTCGCTTTAACCTACGTGTGTCTTTGTCCATTGGAGATAAATAAAAGTGTATTAGACGTCGAACGAATTGTCTGTCATACATGCGTGGTATTGAATTTTGAAAGTTGCACCTCTGATCAAATTCGAAGAAGTATCGTTTTATTTCCACATGGTTCACATCAATCAAGGTCTATAATCTTTACATGGGAAGATGTGTCAACCAGTAATAACTAGTGATGTCCACGTTCAATTCCTCACCCCGTATAAGATAATATTACCTTGATCTTCAAAAATTTGAAAACATGAATGCCTTGACATCAGCATCAGCATCATCCTCTACATCATCAACGTTCGCATCATTATCATCGCTAGCATGATCAAATCGAACATCTTCATCATCACCAACAACATTCTCCCGGTCATCAAGATCATCATCCTCACCATAATTATCATCTCCAACATCATCAGCATGATTCAGAAGTATCCGCCCCTGACAAGTTCCACATGGAAATCAATTAGCATGAATTTTTGCAATCGGCATCAGCAACGCAGCTTCTTCGCTGTTAGGCCAACTGGTAAAGATTGGAAAGATACTTCGAGCGCGCAAATATTTTCAGTAGCTGGTTTATAACAATTGTCTCGGTCGTATTTCGGTCCGAAATAATTCTCCGTTCTGCGTTTCTGATTTCCGTGGAAAGCTGATGCATATGTACTACAAACTACTGGTTGGGCGAAACTCTTTCATTCTTAAGATGGTGTAATTTAGATGTGCAAGTTTTAGATAAAAATATAATTATAAAGGGTTCAGAAAAGGTTGAAGAATTTTTTGTAGAATTAATGCGATTGAGCGTCAAACAAAGAAATGTCCTCGTTCACACTGTTTGTCATCTTTGTTTGCAAATCTGTTGAAGCACGCTTCTAGGGAAGAGAACAGAAAGTATTCACGAATGCTAGTAATGGCAAACGTTGTAATCGGAACAGTTTAAGAGCATGGATGTATTTAATTCGTGACTTGCAGGTGCACGATAATGCAGCCATCATTTCTCACTCTCAAGAGCAAATCCAGTGTCATTAGGCTCCTATGCGTTTTTAGGCAGATATTTTGTCCGGAAATTCAGCATATTAACGAGCAAGGTTTCTGTTGAAGGGAATATACCGCTTGCCACCAGCACTGTTAAAATCTGTTATCTCGAACAAGTATATCACAACACACTTCACAGATTTGAACAATCGCAGTAAACGTTTCACCAAATATCGATATTAATATGCAAATTACCATTGCTAGTGTCCATTGTTCCATTTGAACTCCGGTGACTCTTACAATTGAAAGTTAGCCGTTGTTTAATGTATGGCATTAAAACCTAGATGATCTTAGAAATAGAAAGTTCTTCTTTTACGGAGACGAGAAAGTATCGTAAATGTGGATCGTGAACAATACCGTAGTGATATGGTATGAGAGCACAAACCAGATCCAGGCAAAGTGCCGCACATTCATAGACTGCACGTGAGCTTAATGCTGTCAGGTTGCCCAGGCCTAGACAGATATGAACGGGGAGATAGAAATGGAAATAGAAATGGCAGGGAGACTCTAGCATGCAGTAGTTAACGATAAAGCTGGTCTGCAGAACAGGTCAACTCTCCTCATACAGCGAACTGTTATGCTGGCTGTATGATGAGTTTGAGATGAAAAGCTAAGCTTTCAGCTTTGCCAGAACGCGTGTTAAGGTGCCGATTTAGACAACGTGGAAATGTTACGACGCTGTGATGAACCACATAGCAAACGCATACATATGGAGGTTGATTTGCAGTTATCATCGTCATAAGTTAAAGACATCTACAAAAGAAACCTACAAAATATGGGACACAGCATGAATACGAACTTATTTTATCTGATACTTTTCCGACTACTTATACGGTGCAATCTAACCTTACATTTTACTCCTTATTCATTCTGTGCTCATTGATGCGTTTTATGCATTTAAGACCATTAACAAACTTGAATTAACTTAAATGATGAATTGGATAATTTAATCAATTGCTGAATACACTTGTTGTTCGTGCATGGGGAGAAAATGATGAGTTGCTTTCCTTATTGTGAGCCTCTTTCGCTAGATGTCAACCCTATGTGTATATCCCAATCACATAAGTTTTTTCATACACTGCAACTTTTCGAATAACTAAACAGTCCGATTCGGGAAATGCCAGTTCTCCCTAGGTGCTCGCAGCCATAGATATTACTCGGTTAATCGCATCCGTTGCACGCCGGCAGCGTCATTTGCGTTCAGCAACCAAGAGCTGTAACTGCTCTTCCCCAGCCTACAGACGACGCTTTACACAATGTCTCCAATGTGAACGGTCAAGAGCAAGTTCTTCCCAACTCGCGGGGTCAACGGATCGAGCGTTCACCTCTCTTTTCCAAACGTCTTTTTATCGCAAATGAGGTCTGTGTAATGGTCAACCTCCTGATTTCTACTCAACATAGAGGATATCATTTGTAATACCGTGCACCAGGAGGCGGCGCTGTCATAGTATGGTGCACACGGGGAAACATAATCATGAAAAACACAGACATCAATCTTAAATTTATTTCACCTGAACAATCCTAAGCTGATTAAGAACGGCACAAGTCATCGTAAGTGCTGCACTCCTTACGATAGACAGGCGCGATCAATATCAACTGACGCACCACCACCCCTACGTGCTGGATAATCCCTCAATTGTTTTAGTCTTGGCAGTTGTGAATGACATGTGCTGACAGATTGCGTAATCGGTGCGCACAGCAGGGGTCACGCACGGTAATGTTTATCCGCTGCACCACTGAAAGCAAGATTGGGGAGTATCAGCCGCATCCACCTGCATTCACTGCATTCTTACCAGCCTTTGTTATCTTAACCGCCTCAGCGTGAAGTCGTTCAATGTATGGTTTTATCATTTCTACGTTAGCAAGATCAACGATGTGACCTATGTCCACCAAGTGTTAAGCTATCGCTGAATCTCTGATCCGTGATTAATATTCACTGGAATTGCGTGGCAGCTTACCGATTCGATTTTTGTGTTGTAAAATCAGTTCGTCTAATCGATATTCCAACGATAAATGATGCTCTTTGAAACACGCTTATCTACGAACCAGAAAGCAGCAAACTACACGAGATCTATGCATGGTATTCAATTGTTATGAACGTCATATGTATCTCTAATATTGGACAAAATTTGATGTTAGACTCCGAAGTCGCAATTGTCTATATGTATGTATGTATGTATGTATGGCGATACTGCGAACAAAAAATCTCAAACGACAGATTGGAAAAGATCTTTTAGTGAGGAACAATGTGCGCATATTAGTCATCTAAAACAAACTACTTCCAGGAAAAATATATTACGTAGGATGATGTTCAGGCTTGAAATTCTTGACCGTATCATTATTGATTAATATAAGTTAAACAAGAATTCACGACCATGAACACGTCAGCTGGACCATCACCAAATGCATCGGAAACTGCCGAAGCATTCACCACTTTATACTCTGCTGTCTTTAGTCCGAGATAGCATTCAATCTTAATCTCTAAACAGTTCATTCTAGCCACGGTTACCCTTCATGGAATTAATACCACGTATACACGCATTCTACACAAATCATTTGGTCTAAAAGCCGATAGAATCACTCCATTCGTTTAAAAGCAATGTACAGACTTGCTATGCAATCGTTTTACAACTATATAATCCAATACATGTGAACGCAACAATCACTAATGATTACCAACGTGAAGTGATTACAACGATTGATAAAGGTGAAAATCAATCCGATGTCTATTACTTTACTCACATGTGACACATGAATAAAATCGAGTTGGTCTATCACGCATGGTTGGCAACACAGTGAGCAATACATTTGAGTCTCAGATGTTCCAACGATCAACCTTCCAGTTATTTTACTTCAAACGCTCGAATTTACACAGTTTCATTGATCAAAATAGCAAATTGAAAAAGAAGACGCAGCTTGCATTGCTGGAATGTATTCGCTAAATATTTTAGTCTAACCCGACGCAATTTCCATCGGGGATATTCTTATGTCGTGGGCCGTTTTAGTTGTAAAATAAAAGTGATCTTCATTTTACACGTACTGAACGAAGCATCTAGATCCTGCAATGAAAACCTATTACTTGATTGGATATCAATGGTTAACATTTTTTTTACGCTGACTGGCGACGTGTACAGCCTTTCAGAGACATTAAAAACATGTCATTCCCTCATTAAGTGTGGTCAACGCGTAATGTGTGATGTGTTTTGAATGCATCCACTGGCAGATGGAGGTCAGGAGCCATCTTTTCTAGCAAACTTACTTTATATAAGATTAACAGAGATGTAACAAGTAGCATGTTAATAAGATGCTATTGACTATTGAGTATAGCATTCTGAATAATGTGCAAGGTGAAACACAAAGCGACCGTGATCTAAAACGCAAATGAAACAAGGGCAATTTATTACATTATTCACTGCATCATAACATTTTACTGGAGATCCTCAATTTGACCAAGCTAATTGAATAAAGTGCACTGAGGCAGCCAGACGGATGACAACCGGACAACCTTTCTTCTCTCCACAACTGTCAAAGTTTACGAGTATAAAATTTTATATTGCAATGAACGCGGTCTAGTATGGCTCCATGAGAGTGGCGGGAAGAGTTGCTAACCGCGTTTGAGCTGTGGTACAAGGCACTGCGGTTGTCTGTGGGATGGAAACCAGACAAGCCCCTTCCCACATGTGATAATTTTTGCGAGTATCAAACTTCAAAATGCAAACAACTAGGTGCACTATTATGACAGGGGAGTAGTGAGAAGTGTTGCTACCTGGACTATGAGCTATGGGAAATTTAGTGATTGGATAGAATGTGATTGAGTTGTCAGGCCACTTATGTGCAGTCTGACATTGAGCCAACCATGAATCGGCACCCCAACTACTAGTAAACAGCGAAACTCGTCTGAGGGCCACAGAGACTGGGATCATTATTTTCGACACATCTTATTGGATGCACCAAAGTATGTCATTGATACATTCGCCGCATTCCCATTACTGAATAGTGAGAAGGCGTGCAGTGATCGTTTGACTAACAGACGCGTAATCCCGCAATAGATTTGAATTCCATTGACTTGCTCACTACATGAGGACACAGGCTCGCGATACGGAAGGTTTCGCCAAATTGATCAAGGTGAGTTCGATATTGTTGAATTGCATGCGTCTCGTTATATTGTATATATTGTATGATAATTTTGGGATGATCTCTCAACTACAATTGAGTGAATCTTGTGTCATATGCTTGTTTAGAATCGTTGTTGCTTACATTAGTCTCGGATAATGATTATGAGTCCCTATTGAATGCTTTACAACTCACTAAGCGTGAACAAGCAACCTATACTTGGTAAGAGCTGGAACGGTTCCGGTTAGTTTGAAATCCTTCTCTTCGGTTGTCCAGTCTAATTGTTAATATTTGAGCGTGTATAAAATGGAAAATATTCACCCATCTACAACATTTTGCAATCTCAGAAGTTGAATGAAACCATACTCCTCACTGCCTATTTGCTCAGCCTATCAAGATCGCTCTTTAAGTGCAACCAGTCAACATTATACTCGATTCGCATTCAAAGTTTAGCACCATTTTGGTTGTTACCAGTTTCCGAACCATTACAGATTCATGGCCGCGTTCTCAACCGTTTTGGCACCCAAAGGTTTCGTGTTTTACCGGAGTTTTACCGGCATTAGATGGATAAATCTCAACAAAACTGATTGTCGCGATTGAATAGGAATTTAATCAATGAATTTCAGATAACAAATCACACTAAAATAGCACACTTATTAAACCGCTTCCCATACGGTATTTGACCTCGAAAACAAATGTGCTCAGCACCACGGACGATCAATATTTAGACGACCAATCCGAGAGATTTGGCTATTTGGCATAAAATATCACACACATCGTGATGAATAATTTCATTGCCGGAGAGTTATCACACATCACTCGAACAGACATTTTGAGTGAAACATTGTACGTGAGTTCAATCGATTATGTTATCCTGACACTCATCATTTTGTTTAACGCATATGCATTCGTTCTAGGTGACGGGAGACATTGGATTCGGTTGACATGCATATTCGTATACTTTTACTTTGTAAGAAACCTATATAACAGTGGCATACAAGTTAAAATTTGTTTACCGCTTCTCCACTGTTTCAAGACTCACTGAACCTGATCTTACTGTCTCCATCTGATGAAGTTAAACAGCAAGAAACCGGTAGTGGAGCATAATTTCGGGGGATATGAGCACCGTAATACATTGATCTTTTATTTGCGCCTCGAGCGCTTGGCCAGAAATCACTTTGTGATTCTGTATTTGAACATCGCGGTTCGTTGTAAGATCCCTATATAACAGTGGCATACAATTTTAACTTTATTTACCGCTTTTCCACTGTTTCAAGGCTCACTGAACCTGATCTTACTGTCTCCATCTGATGACGTTAAACAGTAAGAAACCGGTAGTGGAGCATAATTTCGGGGGATGTGAGCACCGTAATACATTGATGTTTTATTTGCGCCTCGAGCGCTTGGCTAGAAATCACTTTGTGATTCTGTATTTGAACATCGCGGTTCGTTGTAAGATCCCTATATAACAGTAGCATACAATTTCAACTTTATTTACCGCTTTTCCACTGTTTCAAGGCTCACTGAATCTGATCCTACTGTGTCCACCTGATGACGGCAATCAGCCAAATACCGGTAGTGGTGTGTAAGTGCGAGGGATGTGACCAACACATCAGTGTGGTCGTATACTTATCGTTTATGTTTGTTCGTTTCGTGTCACAGTACTGACTCGGTACCGGCCCGTGTTTAGCTGCAGTTCCAGGGACCTGATGCATTTTTAGCTTACCAGGTCGTTCGGTATATTTCGAAGAAAACAATATTTGAAAGATTCTCGCGGGTGACCACGTAATATGCACATCAATACGCGGTGGACTTCTGGACTTATTGGCATTGAAAAGATACTCCCCACGTCGAAATAATTTATTATTATGTAACAGATTGATTGATAGGTCATCACAAGTTTTTCTGTATACTGAAAGATTGCGATGTCTGGGTCTATATGACCTTACCCAAAAGCATTGCGCGATATTATTTTTCCCTATAAAATTGTTTCTACCGGATAACATTCCTTAAAACACTTGAAGTTTTGATCTATTGGACAAGGATATTGATAATGATATAGTTTGAATTGTGACCACTCTGTGGTTTGTTATTTTTGAGGTTAAACTTTTTTTTACATCTCATCACGATTAAGTAGACACTACACTCGATTAGAGTCCACTTTTAAGGTTACAGTTCAGAAGCCTTTAAAATTCACCGAGGCGTCAAATATGGAACTACACTTGCTCTCACACAGTTCGGCATTTTCCTTGTTCAGCTTCAGAAGCGAGCTTCTTGAGCGAAAACAGAAAATGTTCTTTTGCTTGCATTTTAATCACACACACACCACGACCGGTTTCGTGGTATTTGTACTCATTAAAACAGAAAGTATTTCTCGATGGCCAACTTTGTGGAGCGAGTGAAAGCACAAACAAATGTGCGAGATTCGAGGTAATTCAAGGTTTTTTTATGGTCTAAAAAGCAACAAGCTTTTCAATAATCATAGGATGGTAAACATTGAAATCTAAGGGTACAAACAGAATAAGGAAGTAGATTAGGCAGTATATAAGTGTTTGGGGAACGATTAATTCAATAAAAACTTGTCTTATTTGTTTCCAAGTCAAGCAAGCTAGTGGAGCGAGCAATGGTTGCGCATTTCTTATATACACTCATTCAACTGCAATAATTGATGTCACTTTAAACCCCCTCAGTAATAAAAATTGAGTGAAGGGAATGTGATTTCGAAAAATGGTTTATTCGAGAACTATACATACCATTATATAAATTCACTCAAACATCTTAATGAGTAACAATTTGTCTACCTGGAGATGATTCACAAGATGTTGCTCACTCACCCTCAGTGATATATGGACAAATTCGACCTTCCCGGGAAGCTAGCAAGCCTGTTCGTTGATATCAGCCAGGCGGTTGTACCGGAACGATATGGAGGCTTTTTCAATTATATTACCAAAACTGTCCTCTCCGCAAACCACACACCAGAAACCATCTGGACGTTGAGACAAGCCTGGGAAAACAGATCGAGGATCGCTCGCGATTTACTATTCAACAAGACGCCCAACGTCGCTATGTATCGCACCGCAGTTCCTTTGGAGGAACAAGACTTGGAGATTGTGCCACGAAGAGTGCATGTCATGTTTGCCGTGCTTGTGGTTCTGGCCCTGATACACACCGCATTATCTGCCGCGGCATTCTTCTTTTGGCGCAGAAGGAAAACTCGCGGTGACAAACACGACTCGTTGTTGATCGAGCTTCGTCAAATCCGAGGGGGCGAATCCTCAATCGATGTCGAATATACCAGAGTGAGTTGCTTCATTGCGGTTTCTATTCAAGCGACGTTTGAGTCTGGGAGATATTTGAGTGAATTCTTCCAGTTTGATTTAATTTACAGTGAACCTGGTAAGTAAACGGCCCTGAAAATAAAACACAGGGCCGACGAATATTCAACCACAGCGGAATAAAACTTACTGTTGTTTGAATGGCACTTTTATCAATTGCGAGAATAAATATTCCTCATTTATGTTCGAAAAGCACATAGCTTTCAAATAATTATACTGTTGAAATTGAGGTGTATGTTACTTAGGATGTTGAGCAACTCTTGCTTGAGTGTCTTCGTCAGTTTACTAAATGCTTTTCTAATATATACACTGTGAAACGTCATTAAATGTTCATGTCTTTCGATGTTAAATATATTTTTGGATATATCACTAGCTGAACAGGAAGAGATCGACAACTTTCCGTTTATAGTTGTAGACACCAGTAAACTGCGTTGGGTTATCATGTTGGACTTTAAACACAGACGTTTATTTCGATCAAACTGTGGGCTGTTTTCAATGGAAATGGTATTAAAGATTGACAAATGCTTATCCAAGTCAAACTTTCAATCACCTGAGTAAAATTATCGCCCAGTGGTCATATTCTAACAAAGAAAGAAAGAAAGAAAGAAAGAATGAAAGAAAGAAAAATGGCTTTATTCGAGTACACGAATTTTTAGCGATACAACTAATTCGACCACACGTAATAAAATTTACATTTGAGAAAAATACATGTCAAATAAAGATGATCCCACTTCGGTTAATATACTGTCAGTTTCTTCCTCAAATCGAAAATAACTTTTGTATGATCAACCAAATATCGAGCCAGGTAAGGAATAAAAGAATTTTTGAATTTCTCAGTTCTTGCATACGGGACGATATGTTGACTACGCGTGGCTGGGAACGATCTGAAAGCCATAAGGACCTCATGCAGTGGGTGTGCATTATCAGACGATATGACTCTGACCAATCTGTCACATTCACGAAAGTGGCGTTCGACGATCATATCACGAATTAACTCGGTGGAGGAAGAGCTCAATCTTGAAATTAATTTGATTCCTCTTCTGATCATAAAAAAATCCTTTTCAAAAAGACCAGGAAAAATTATAGGGGATGCGTAGATTAAGATGGGAACAATGCAAGAAAAAACAAAACATCTAACTACTTTAGGAGGAACAGCTAAAGAACGAAGACGTAAGGCGTAAAATGATAACCTTCTAACCTTCAAGTACTGTGCAGTCACATGATCGGTCCATTTGAGACTCTGTGATAAAATGACGCCAAGATACTTGAAACATGCGCTTCTGCTGAAGTTCGAGCCATTGAAGGAAATCGTGGGAATTCCTTGAAGCAGAGTTCCACGACGCTGACCAGCTAAGTTTGAAAATATTACCTCTTTGCATTTTTGAGGGTTTACCGATAAGCCGAGCGAGAATGACCACTGGCCAATGTCATTGATAATAAATTTAGATGTGGGAGAGTCAGCACGTTAATGGTGGTCAAAAGCAACAGCAATGTCATCAGCATATTTCAGAATAAGAGTGGAATGAAAGCAAGGAAGATCAGAAATGTAGATAGAAAATAAGAAGATAGAAAGTATTGCGCCTTGTAGAACACCGCAAGAAATCGTTACAGAATTGGACACTTTACCATTCACGGAAGTATACTGCACGCGGTCCTTAAAATAGGACGCTATCCAGTGAACTAGGTTCAGGGGTACACCACAATCATGAAGTTTCTTGAGCAAAACACTTCTGATAACACTGTTGAAAGCGTTGATGTAATCAAGAAAACAAACCTGTACCGCTTTTGATTTCGAATCCAATGACCGGGATACATGGTCAGTTAGCAACGCGAGTGCGTCTACTGTCGAACGATTTTTGCGGTACGCGAACTGATACGAATCTTCTACCTGGCAACTCGAAACAAGTCGTCGTAGCACTATACTTTCAAGTACTTTGAATAGCTGCGACGTACACGCAATGGGGCGGTACTTCCCGGGATCATTTTTGGGGATAGTTGTAATACGTACCGGCTTCCATCTGTCAGGAAAAATACTTCTCTCAATGCATCTTCTGAAGATAGAAAAGATCGGCGAAGAACGTTCGCGTGCGCATTCTTCCAGCAAAAGAGGGGAAAAAATTATCGGGGCCCGCAGCCTTTGAGCGGGATACAGCGAAAAGTGACTGCATAACTTCCACTGAGCTTGTAAAAGTCGAAGTTGAGAAAAAGGATGGGGGTGAAACAAAATCAGGGATTACTTGGGTTCCATCAGGAGAAGATAAAAAAGATTCATTTAATGAATTTATATCACGGATAAAGAGAAGTACCTTTCTGTCTTTGCCACACAAACCTTTGAGCGCACTCCGTAATTGGCGACTGTTATTCGTTCTCAAAATTGATTTCACATGAATATCTCGCGTGCGTTGAATCTCAAGCTTGATTAATGAAGACAGCTGAGTGACAGCGTGACGATCAAGATTTTTGAAAGCCTTTTCCTTCAGTCTTCGGAGGCGCTTCAATTTATTAGAGGAAAAACAATCAGGTCGAACAAAAATAGTTTCCTGTGGACAACATATATCAAAGCAAAAGTTTAGATAGGATGTAAAAACATCACATTCGAAGGAAACGTCCGGTTCGTTAAAAATGCGGAAGTCAGTGTCGCTTAGCATGGTCCTCAGAGCTGAAATATTGTCAGGTTCTCAGGTTCTACTGGTCACTTTCCGCCCGATTCTGCGAGTCATGTAACTATGCCCCATAGTTCCGTAGATTTTAGAGAGTATTGATATCACACAGTGATCAGAATTTCCAATCGGCGCAGATTTACGGGCATGAAAAATTTGTGGCGCATTAGTGAAATCGTAATCCAGACAAGCTTCAGAACGCGTTGGGAAATGAACAATGTTCGAGAGCGACAGAAGAGAAAACATAGAAAGATTAGCGTGATTGAGGTCACCAGCAAGTAAGATCAAAGAGTTTTGGTAGGGAGCAAGTTCATTGAGAATTTCATCAAAAAATGCACGAAAATTTTTTAAAAGGACAAATGGGGACTATATACACATTAAAAAAGAATAGCTGAATGAACGTTAGATAAATGCCGTGGTTTGCATTCAACAGCAAGAAAGGAAACTTCTGTTTTATCAAAAGTGAAAATAATTTGGCTAGAGGCACACCACTCTTTGCAAACAAAAGTAAAATCTCCACCACCACGATTTGCAATAGGACAGGTCTGATCCAAACGAAAGCACTGAAAACCATCAATGTTAATCAAATCAGTGTCGATTTCAGAATGCAGCTAAGTTTCTTGAAACATAGCAACACCGTAACGAATAAAATTATTTGAACGAAGCAGAAGAGTAATTTCATCATATTTAGACCAAAAAGATTGCACATTAGATGATAAGATACAAGCTACTGGCATTCGAGAAATTGCGCGACGTCGACGAAGAGCAACTTTCCAACCTGCACGATGTTTTTTTTGACTTTTTAGAAGATTTTCTTAATAAACAATCAAATCTCTCACGAGTGACACGGCAAAATGTTTTTAATAGGATCTGGCTATGCAGCAAAGCGGTATCGCGGAATTGTTTCATAGTGTGCGCTCCATAAGGATTCTAGGTTGACCTGAACAAAAAAACGGAATTCAAATTGACGAGGATAAATGTGAAAAAAATTGTGGAAGAATTAATAAATTGCACGGTCAATTTTGAAGGCGAAATGTTGATTTAATGTATCGGGTGAACTCGATTTCTTTCGGATTTTCTGACTAAACGTTATTGTCCTTGAAACGATTTTCAAGCATCGAATGTAATGCATTCATCTCTACTTGCAGTGCTTTTCGGTAAAGTCAGTAACACACTACGCATCGATCCTATGGCCTTGATTGTGTTCATAATTACCGCATAACATGAATACTATAATAACTCATCTTGGCACAATATTGTATCTACACTCGCAATCCATTATGAAGCACTCTGCTTTGATCCCAGTAGTAACTGTGACTTTGATTGTGATAATAATTATATTTCAATCTGCATATTCTGATAAATAACCTTGGGAAAATATTGAGTATTAGTTACCGTGTGACCTGCACCCAACGTCACTTGCAGTCCACCATGCAAACTCCATGAAACCCTACGCACTGATCCTGTTCATAACTGATTGGGCTCTTCATTACCGATCAATACGCATATCCTAATCACTGACCTTGTGATAATATTGCATTAAATCACGACAAATTCAATGAAGCACTAGGGTTCGATCCTAATTGCACCGTGCGCCATTGATTGTGCTCATATTTACCACCCAATCTGCGTATTTTCATAAATGACCTTGGAAAAGTATCGATTGAAACGCAGCCACATTCACTTGCAGTACATCCTTACACATCTAATGCAGCACTCCTCATTGACCCTTATCGTCACTGTGACCTTGATTGTATGTATGATCACCACTCAATTTGCGTATTTTGATGAGTCAACTTGGCATAACTTTGAATTTTAAATGCCAAGGGTAACGCACCCATTTCAATGGCATTCCAATGCGTCAAATTTAATGAAACACTACTCGTTTATCCTGTTCATCACTATGACCTCAATTGTGTTCATAATTATTGCTCAATCTGCGTATTCCTCGGGATAATATCGATTTTGTAGTATCATCTTTACTTGCAGTCCACATCTTCAAATTCCGTGAAAATCTACTTGTTGATCCTATTGGTCATTTTGGCCGCCATTGTATTCTTTGGGTTCGCGTGTGGATCCTTTCATCAGACGGTGCATTACTTATCCCCAGAGGAAAACCACAGCGAGGATGGCCCGAATCTGATCAAAGTGCACAATCGAATTTTCATGGAAATTATTCGTTTCATCGAGGAAGGCGTCGCATTCGGTCAGAAGGACTTTGAGGACCGTTTTGCGAAATCATCAGCCACCATCGGGGTAGGTGTGTGGGTTTTCGTTCAAATGATCTCAAGTCGGACGATTGAATCGTTTTCGATTAAATGAGAAGTAATAATTTCGTAAATGTATTTCGTATATGGTTCCAGGGAGAGGCATTCTTTTTCACAACATTTCGCAGTATTCAGCTTAATATTTTGATGCGCCTGATCAAGCAAATGTCTAAGTCGAGAAACTTTGCTGTGAGGATGTAGATTAGTATTCGGAGGCCATGACGTTTGCTAAAACTGATTGGACCGCCATCTGGATTCTATATTTCGTCTTCCCGACCGGTAGGTCTGACTGTGTATTCTCATGTATATTACCTGTCTTTAGAATAAAGATTCACTATTGTGATCACATTTTTCAAAGCAACATTTCCACAAAATCCAGAATTATTAAACAAAAGTAGTTTTTATTAGCCTGGTTCAGATTTAACGCTCCACAGAATTTTAAAGGAATCTGCAGTCCGAATGGGGAATAACAATTTTGTATAGGAAAATAATCTGAAGATCGTGTAGTGATCCAAGTTCCATAGAGTGAAACCCACCAAACATTAACACTTACATTGTAACATCCATCAAAAATCATCAAACACTTTAAAATGCTTTTCTCATGCATATTGGGAATTTGATTTGTCTATTGCGTTTTTTTATGCAAACAACAGGATCACAGATTAATAGTCTACACAGACATGGCGACTCATTTCCGACAGATTTCAAACGCAGAAGAGTTGATAAGTCACCTCAAATCCATTCAAGACATCCACTCAAATCATAGGACAATTCTGAGGCAAGACTTTGAGCTGATCGAAGAGAAGACTCTACGATTCGTGAACGATGCGATGAAGCTTTACCAATCTGTGGATGAACTCAATCAATTTCTTGTGGACAATTGTAAGGTCTTGCCCTCGATTTGTACATCTATACAAGTGAGTCTAGGGCGAAATTTCGAGTTGGTGTGTGTTTATTAATTCAGATGATTTTTTGATTCAATTTTTGATAATATACATGGTTAATTTACTACTGCATTTAAATAAGTAGCGTATATTTGAAAAATGTGTTAATTAAATATAGATTGGTGTTTTGCCGTCACAAGAAAAAGCGTTGCACCAATGCCAATAAATTCACGCGGAGGAAACTCGTTGGGTTTCATTGATTCGATTATTTGCTATATAGTAAATGACAAGATTGCTTTCGGTAAAATACTTTTCAACAGATAACTATTTCATCACTCCTCAATTCATCTGCTCATTTGTCCTGAGAACTTGAGGTTGGCAAAGTTGAAGAATGAAAAACAGAATTAGCTTGACAAATATTGTAAGATAGTGTTTTATGACTGATAAGAACATCTGCGCAATTAAGCATTCGACGGCGAATTTCAAAATATATGTTCGGTTACATTGAGATTGAACATCAAGTTTGAGGATGTAAACAGGTAATTTACACAACGGGAAAGAACAAAGATCCTCTTTTGCGCGCGTTATCTTTACACACACATCACGACTGATTTTGCTTCGTTGATACTCGTAAGGTAGGGACAGTATATTGGGAATCGGCATGCCATAAACAGTGTAGGAATGTCAAACAATTTGTACACGTAAAGCAATGTTGGAAAAGGTTGGTACGAACAACATGTTCAATCACAAGGTAATATTACTTTCGTTTTGCCAGAGCTGGAACGTGTTTATTGACAAATACTGTAGATTAGTTTGATGTTAAAAGTTTGCGGAATATTTTCCATCGGCACTAAATCCATTAAATTTGTGTAATCGCACATGTACTCGATTCTCAGGACACTTGCTCCCTACCTCATCTCTCGGAAGACATCACCTCTTTCGAGTGACTATTCCTGTTACAATCGACATGTCTGCTAACATCTGCTGACAGTGTCAACCGACCTTGACCTCGTTCACTTGTATTACACTGATGTACATACAAGATCATATCTACCACTAAGCCTGGTCAAGCCTACGTGACGTGATACGCTAGAAGCTTACTATAAGCTGTTTCCTTACTGGCTGAAAACATAGATGCTAAGGAAATTGTTACTTAGTCATGTTTCCTGTTCTGTCTAACATTCTTTGCTTGATGAGGTTAGAAGAAGAAGAAGAAGAATGACTTTATTCGCAACAAGTAACACACGGACAGACCTAGGATCCGTAAATGACAAGTTCTGGTGTTGAGTACCGAGGTCCATTTTCATCCTCGCCCTATCTAAATTGTAAATTTAGTCTTCTTTTCCCATTTACATTCATACTCCAAACCTGTGGTGTTTTAACGTGGCATTTTGTATATTCAACCATGAATCCATAAATCTTAACGATTTAACTCGCTTTTGTGAAACACTGATGTGACTTCACGTTGTTCAGCCAATTGCGATTCCTGCGTTAAAACCGGAAAGCCATTACCAGGCACTGATTCAGGAAGCAAAGTTCGAATTATATAACTTCACCGGATTTCGAAGCAAGTGGATGAACATCAGAAATTCGCTCGCCAACCTACAGACACATGTGAACCAGGTAATCTTCTCCTGATGAAATTTACGTGGATTAATGATTTTTCATGCCTCATACGATGAATGTCTGCTATGAATCATAAGCTGCATTACTGTGACATTTGTCGGTCGATATCGACTTTGGATATACATGACAATCGCATGAGTTTCTCCTGCTGCACAGAATTTCGAATGACTAAATAGTCCCTAATCGATTAGGATATGTTTAGGACCGATCGTGTATACCATAATGCCAAGAAAGTTGACTAAACAGTCTCATTCGGGAGGAACAATCTCTACCCTTCAGCGCTCGCAGCGATAGACCAAGCCAGTTTTGTGCTGTTGGCTCTCACCAGGTTGGGCCATCACGATCTGATCCCGCATGATTTGAAACAGTTGAGAAATGATAAAAAGGTTTGAACATTTATCCTAACATTGGATTAGACTAGCGCGATCAACCTTTTGAATCACATATGCGCACAGACATGTCAATGGCATTAAAGCCATGGTCATGAACAAACACGCAAACTTGCATGCATTTCTATCACACACACAAACACAGGATCCTTCATGCCTTCAAACAGCGGAACAATGGTACAGCAGTTGAGCTTTCGAGTCACTGATGGATAGGGATGATACAACAAACCTGTTCAATCAGATGTACTCACGCAAACGAGGATGGGTTTGACCAATGTCACAACCTGATCAGTACAAAAAGCACGAAACCCTTGTGTGTGGGGTGTGTGATGGAAATGCTTGCGATTGAGAATATTTGTTTCACTTCCGCATGACTAATCCCATTCACATGACTATACAAGCCCAGTTTTAGACAATTAACCACTGAGTTCAAATCCGATAAATTTGTCCATTCATAGTGCATTATTCGAATGACGGTGTTTGTGGTTTTGCTCAGTCTTCCCCAGACTAGGTTAAAATAAGATTGATTGTAAATAGTATGGGTGTTTAATGAGATTAGGGTTTACCGACTATTAATTCACGCACTAAATATTCCCAGAAATATTAATATTGCAAACAATCCAGCGAGATGAACATCATTCATAATGACACTCCGTAGTTTACGCTGGAATATATTCACAATCTGATTTTCTCTCACCAACGGCAGTTGAATTCCAAGGATTTGACACCTGGCCATCAGAATACCGTGGACGTTTACAGAAATGGATCGGAATACCTGAAGTCGCTCGCAATCTCTCATTTGGAGTTCTGGCGTACATTGGGAATCACCCCGCTGCGCCAGTATTCTCGCACAATTCTAGCGGTGATCGTGACCTCGTTGACATCGTGCTGTGCTGTTCTCGTGCTAGTTGTAGCACTTTTTGGTGTAACGGTGTCCAGTGAGTCTTTGTAATATAATCACATATAGAATTTGCCTTTTTGCCACTGGCTTCATGTGTTGTGTAAAATATCCTTTCTATGAATCGCAGCAAAAGTCATGAGTGAGATATTTTCATGAAATTTTTGGCGTACGTTTTCATAGCTTCCGATCAGCAGATGGATAAGCAAACCATTAGTACTAATTCACATATTTCTCGGGTGTATTGTCCATCGACCATTTCAAAGCGCTGATACGACGAGATTCCTTTGTTGCTATCACACTGGATTCCAGTATTTCGTTCAGATTTACCTAAGTTCCTCAATCCACTGAAGGAAAACCCTCATACTAATTCAAAGCTAAAAGTAAACCCCATCTTCAAACTGATCTTTTTACTACTAATGTCATTCATTTTGATATAATTAACATTTGTTCATCTCAGAATAAGTCCCAGCACGTGTCGACTTACAGCTTTAGAACTCCCCATACGTTATATATATTATGCTGGTTACCGAACTAATATCAATATTAATTACTCAACAGGAGCAATCCGGTGTGACGCAAAGGCCCGACCAAAATGGTGGTTGATATTTCTACTCTGCTCGCTGAACATGTCAACCATCCCGTTCTTTTGGATGAACACATTCTTCCCTGTGATGTTGACGCAATGGAACACTGAGGTGTGCAGCACCATTGAGAGCGACGTGGCCGTGAACGTGAGCGACTACATTTTGAACAGGAAATTAGCCAGCGGATGGTTGGCATTCAGTTCCACGCCGGGCAGTCTCTTCAAAAACATTCCACCCACCGACCTTATTCGCGCGGTGATCTTCAAATGTGGCCATCAGACTGGCGGTGGGCTGTTTCACATGATGAACATGAATGATTTCGTGGACATGGATGCATTGTTGGCGAACAAGTATGAGGCGATGATTAGAGGATTGATGTGAGTGGCGCGTTTGAGTGCATTGTGTGAAAATTTACTTCATCGCCCTAGAGGCTCCGGATTGGCTGTTCTTGAAGTCATCGGGAGCGAAAAAGCTATGTAGCTTACAAAGAACCACGATGTTCTTGGTCAAGAACTCAAGGTCTTTATTACAGTTTAAATTTTCAAACCCTTTATTAAATGGATCAAACTGCTTTTATCTACCAAGGGACCTTTGTGTTTAGTGAAGTTCTTTATAGTGTTGATAGAAGTGATTAAACAGGATAATGTTTTTCGGAAAAATACAAGGAATCCTGCTGGTGAGAAATCTGTATGCAATCACTCTACGCCTATTTTAGTAACTCAAAACTTTATTAGATTTACTTGTCCAAACAGTTGTTGTACATCAAGAACGTATGTCATTGTTTAATGGGGTTGGTTCGACCAACGTATTAAATCATAGTTGTCAATGCACATAAGAATATGGCCTGGAACAACTGTGACATCGAAGCGATCACCATGTTCATCATTCATAGGCTGTTTCAAGACCGATAAAACTGTTACTACCTGATGGGTGAAAGCAGCATCAAAAACCGGTCATAGCGAGTGGGTCTGTATAATTGGAATGCAAGCAAATGAGTAAGTTTGTTATAATCCTGTTCGTTTTTCGCGTTTAAAAATGTTAGTTACTGTGCCACGATGTCCTTGAACCCATTCACTCAAATTCGATTGTTACGAATACTCACCTTAGTAGTAAGCAAATCGACAACTGATCCTGGGCATGTACTTTACACCGCCTAGGCTTAGTGAAGGCTGCTCAGGGATGTGATTGAAGCCTTGGTATAACAAAGTTTCCTGTCAGAAGTGAAACATCAATTAACACGAGACGTTTTCCATATTAACCTAGTGTAATCAGTGTTGTCAACACTCCACATGGCTCTAAACATATTTCATCTCACTTAAAGTTTCATAAATTATAAAAAAACATTTCAGTCGCATTCAATGTTGTCCACGTTTTAGACATAGGACATTTCTATTTCAAAATATTCTCCGGAAAAATAACAAAGCGACAATTTACTTGACCGCGGCATTCAATAGCCAAAAATTGCAGGTAATTGAATTGGTAATTTTTAACTCATAAAAAGTCCACACAATCCAATTATCGCAAGATTTTCTTCGGCATAAAATATTCATTGCTCACATGCAAGAACATCTTCAGTCGATAATGAACTGTTTTATGTCAGCATGCAAAACTTTCGGCCAACTATCAGCATGAGCAAGACCAAAGTCTTAGGCCAAGACATTGTATTGCTCCCCATCTTAATTGTTATTAATTGTCAGCTTGAACCAGTGCATCATTTACCGTATCTTGGTTCAACAATGGCGGATATCATCTCGCTAGAGACGAAGAATGATAAGCGAATTGGCAGAGCGGCTGTCATTTTGTGTCCCGTTTGAATTCTCATCTTTGGGGTAACCGCATGTTGACTGTGAAGGCAAGGATGATGGCATAGAGCGCGAGCGTACTGAATGCTTTACTGTATCGCAGTGAAATGACCAAACATCCCCGAAAAATATAAAGTTATACACCATTTGATTCGACGAAAAACTGATGCGTTCAGGATTCTGTGATTGTCACACAAGAAGGGAGTGCTATCACTGAGGATTAAACCCACCAGTGATGTCTCACATGGATATGCGTGAGTTCAGCTTCCCCTATAAATAAATGATTCACGCTCCCTCATATCATCCAAAATGCTTCGGTTCACAGATTACATAAAAAAAGATGGACGCAAGTCATTTCTGCTAAAGATTTTAAGATAATGCTTGGGCGTTTGGACAACCTGTAGGATACTACACGTAACAGCAAGATGCTCCTCCTTGTTATGAATGCTACTTGTGCATATAGATTGGGAACTGAAAACTTGTCATGGTGTTTGCTGGAAAAACTCTTTGGTATATTGATTATTGGAACCCTGAAGATCTAAATTCACTGCAGAAATATAAATTGACAGGCCAGTAGATTGTTAGACATCTTTCGGAGAATATTTGGATTATTTTCGCTGGTAACGTTAGTAAGGATAAGAATGTATACCTTCCTCCAAAGATAGAGTATGCGTTGGGGATCTAGTCTTCTCGGTTTTGCGAAGATATTGTCATTTTCGACAACATTTATCATATTTTAACAGAGTTAGTGATGGAAAGAATGAGATGTCTCGGACTATGGGAATTTAATCAAAGTAGGATCTAGCGAGATAATATTTTTATCCATAGAATTGTGTCTACCGAAAAACATCCATGAAGACAATTATTTTCAGAATATGGTGAAAATTTGACACAGGGACAAACTTTATCCCTTTACGTCCCAAGTTCCCGTATCGATTGCTTACAGAGTATTTTCTCCTTACTATGAGGGTACGATTAACGCAGTCTAGGACTTGTATACAGAACCTAACGCAGCCGTATTTAAAATTTAACTTTAAGGAGTTGAAAGCAGGAAGTCCACCACGCTTGCGCTACGTCTACGCCTGGGCAACCTGACAGTATCATAGCCCACGTGCAGTCTCTGACTGTGCGGCACTTTGCCTGGATCAGGCTTGTGCTTCATACAAAGGACGATGTTAGCATCATTGATATGAAAATTGGGTATATTCATCCTACTGGTTGGGAAGATATTGATCTCAATTGCTCATTTTTGTGGTACTTTATGTATCATTATCTTCAAGCTATAAATAATCAGATATTGCATTCGGATGTAAATCACGCTTTCACGAATAATCTGTAATCACTCAAGTCGATTTAAAAGACAAATACTGGTACACATTAAAACTTTGTTCACTACTATTATACTTTATTAAACTAACCCGATGCTATTCAATATTCGATGTTGGCAAAAATCAATAAATTGAGCAACTTTTGAATGAACTAACTTTCCATGCCAGCAACTCAACGAGTCACTCGATCTGGATCAACTGTTGCCGCAATACATCATCGAGGATATGCAACGGTTGACATCTTTAGTTCACCCACCGTATCACGTGAGCGATCACGTCAATCGCATTCGAAAGTTGTTCTACACGGTGCGCTCTAACAAACGTCTAATCGAAGAAACAATGCGGCACTTCCAGGCTCAACTTGCAGCGTTTCATGTTGCAATCGATGTCGCGCATTTGCGAACGCTGTGCAATGCTTTCACGAACGTGAGTTCACTTCGTCCAGTCGTCACTGATAATATATTGCGCAGATAAACGAATTTGATTTGTCGGTCGTGTAATCCACAAGTCGTAGTTGCTTTATCCTCGTTTGACTTCTGTTCCTCGGATTTAAGATACCATTACCATGCGCCATTCGTCATGTTGTCACTATAGTTATCGAAATTCGCTAGATGGACTTTGTGCAAGATAGCCCTTCACCCTGTTCAGCGAAAACCGAGCCCATGAGATGACTAAAATAGTTGAAGATCCAGACCACAGCTAGTGAGATGGGCGGATATTTCAATTAGATTACTACCAATCGGTGAATGTTCAAAACGGCTTGTATGATGACGTAATCCCGACAATCCTCCTTGTATGACATATGTAATTACCTGCCAGTGAAAACACACTAATTCTTCAAGTTCGTGGGTTCAAACACTGTCTACATGAGTGTGGGCTCATGTGATTGAACAGGTTGGTCGTACCAACCTTACCCAACGGTGGCATACAAGCGCAACTTGCTTACAATTGTTCCAGTGTTTCAAGCACATGCGGATCCTGATCATACTGTTCAAACCTGATAAGCGCGGGATGTTGGTGTGTTATGTAAGTGCATGCGAATGAGCATTTTGAAAAACTGAGAATATTCATAACAAATGCGATCATCAAACACTCTGAAGCAATAATATCACGTCTGTTGAAATACGGCGAATAGATGGCTTAGTTGAGGCTAGGTCAACCACAGTTCAATAATGTCCTTCAAAACAGTATATAGTTGTGTCATTTGACGAACGGTGTCAATACTAACTATATATACAGTCACGTTCTGCATCTACGACTGCCATAAGAAGGGCGTCATTTGTTTTCTTGGAAAGGTTTTTGGATATACGAGGGAAATTGCATGTGAGTGACAAAACATATTTGTCGGCATATACCTGGATTCGGCATCATATCTAAACAGACAATTAGTTTGAAAACTTTTGCAGCCATATCTTAAGGTCTATTACTATTACCCCATATCTGTCTAAGCCTGGGCAACCTGACAGTATCTTAGCCCACGTGCAGTCTCTGACTGTGCGGCACTTTGCCTGGATCAGGCTTGTGCTTTCATACATACATGCTGTGATCTGGTGGCCTCATAAAACGTTTACGCCCCCCGAATTAACAGAACAATATGATCCTTCTCAGTTGGACTGTATTAATTTTCAGTTGTCAAAAGTGTGTTTCATATGTGACTGGTTGCTTTCTCAGAGCGATGTGAGGAATAATGTTAAATCAACACTCAAATTCTGTAATCATATGCGTCTTTCGAGTAGCTTCGAATCGTAATGCGTTTTTATGTTGAAGACAAATCTAGTGAATTGAAAATTCCATAGATGACTCCATTTCTTGAGTTTCGGAGTGTGATGGTGTAATTCCGATGTTTTTACCATCCTGATGCCTTCGCGTCTCACTGAATATATCCCTTCTCATGAGAACACCGAATGTTGATGATGATAATAATATGAATCAATTTGTTTAATCCATTTGAAAAATTCACCACAAATATATCTTCATCCATCACTGACAGTGTCTGTAATTGGCTTTCCGTGTTGGGACACGAGCATAAAGATGGTTTCGTCCGACTGTGTACCCCGTTTCTTGATAGTTGGTCTTTGCTCTTACACAAATGACTGTATGATTTAGCGACGAGCTTTTTTCCTCTTCGAGCAAAATTTAATACCACCGGTTGCAATGCTTTGATGGTATTAACGAGTATAGGTTCGTTCATTACCAACTGCATGTATCAGAGTGAGCTTGAACTCCTCACAACTTACACTATGAATAAAGTGATGAACTAAATAAACCCAAGTCTTTGCTGGTACACCTCCTACCGTGTTGATCTCCTTTCCGTTACAGACAGTGGACGGGAATGCCGTATTGGTTAGCAGAACATTCTGGCAAGAACACGGGCAACATATCTTACACCAAGTCACCGAAATTTACGGGAAGTCGTTTAACACCTTCGTGCAAAAACTATTTCCTTGTGGACGACTGCATTTGGTGTACGAAACCTTTAGGGAGACCATGTGTGTCCCAAATGCCTACCTAATCATCTTGGCATATACTTGCTCATTACGTTGCTGTGTTATTTACTATTGATTTTTGCAATTTTGTTATTGATTTATTTGCAATAAATACTCGCAATGATGCTTCGCAATATTTTATTGTAATCTTTTTTCTGTGGAAAAATATGAAAAGATTTCAACACAAATGATTGTTTTGTGTAATTGTGATTTTGGGCAATGCACCGGTCTGTAAATGGTTTAGTCGATGGAAAAGTTAAAAATATACAAATGTTTGGTATGGTATGGTATGAAAGCACAAGCCTGTTCCAGGCAAAGTGCCGCACAGTCAGAGACTGCACATGGGCTAAGTTACTGTCAGGTTGCCCAGGCTTAGACAGATATGAGGAAGACAAAACTCTTTCCGGTAACGAAAAATTGTGAACTAAATTAAGCAGAGATACAGCGCTTTCGAAATTGATGTTAAATGCAAGGAGAATTAGGACTATACTAAGCCCAAAATAGATTTTATGTCATTAGATGGCCGGTAACATATTGTGTTATTCGCTACTCACTTATGAAAGCACAAGCCTGTTCCAGACAAAGTGCCGCACAGTCAGAGACTGCACATGGGCTAAGTTACTGTCAGGTTGCCCAGGCTTAGACAGATATGAGGAAGACAAAACTCTTTCCGGTAACGAAAAATTGTGAACTAAATTAAGCAGAGATACAGCGCTTTCGAAATTGATGTTAAATGCAAGGAGAATTAGGACTATACTAAGCCCAAAATAGATTTTATGTCATTAGATGGCCGGTAACATAATGTGTTATTCGCTACTCACTTATGAAAGCACAAGCCTGTTCCAGACAAAGTGCCGCACATTCAGAGACTGCACATGGGCTAAGTTGCTGTCAGGTTGCCCAGGCTTAGACAGATATGAGAAATAATAAACTAAATTAAGCAGAGATACAGCGCTTTCGAAATTGATGTTAAATGCAAGGAGAATTAGGACTATACTAAGCCCAAAATAGATTTTATGCCATTAGATGGGCGATCAGATATCGTCTTACTGGCTACTCACTGATTCTCACTACATGGGTTTACCAGTGAAGAATGCTGCTTGGGATTGATATATCACCCCCAGGTCTTCCCCAAAATCAATGAATGTGACAATTATTGATAAACGTGGCATGGTTTATTCTAGTTTGATTCCAAATATCGAAATATGCAAAAGTGTACCATTTATTTCCTCGAAAGCGAGATGTTTGACTATATCCCTATTCACAAACAAATTTCGAGAGACCGACACACCTTCAATCCAGGATATTCTTGTGACGACTGCTCGATAACGTTGTGTTCAAACGCTTATGGTGATTAAGTGATCACGCATTCTATAATTTTTGTTGACTTTGTTTATCGAGCAATGATTTCATCTCATCATAGAGGATATCATTTGGAATACCATGCAGCACTAGACGGCGCTGTCATAGTATGGTGAACATCCTCTCGAGACCAGCTTTATAAAAGTCACTTCATCCATCCGTAATATGTTTAATATACAAGGATGCTTCGTAGAAGAAAAGCAATAGCTACAACAATGTTCTCAAATTGACGTTGAGCGTTTTTAAAGTGATTTTTCAATCGATGGCGTAGGACGGGTTCAACACGATCCTTCAACAAGTTTAACTTCATCGACCCACCACGAGGAATCGCATATCGTTCGGTAGAGGCTGGCTTTGCTAATCTTGTAATAGTTTTGAGAACCATTTTCATGCAATCCTTCGAATTCTGAAGTACAATGAATTTGGGTAGTTCGTTTCGGTGCTTTACGCTCTGTCTTGTGCCTGTGGGTATCTCGTCCGAAGCCTGAGGACTAGCACTCCACGGTAACGCATTCACGCTCCACATTTTGATTGGGTGTGAAATTCATTTACAAATAACACGACTTATACAAACATAATAAAATAACGATGAATTTGTCTATTTTTAAAGATAGTTTTCTGTAAGCTGCACGATTTATCTAGAGTGTTTATCTGGAATAAAAGTTAAAATAGTTTCGATGAGCAATGTGATGTAAAATGTTCGTGACTGATCGGGGAATCATAATCATGAAACAAACAGACATCAAGCTTGAATTTATTTCACCTGACCAATCCTAAGCTGATTAACAACGGCACAAGCCATCGTAAGTGCTGCGTTCCCTAAGATAGACAGCCGCGATAAATATCAACTGACCCACCACCACCCCTACGTGCTGGATAATCCCTCATTTGTTTTGGTCTTGGCAGGTGTGAATGACATCTGCTGACAGATTGCGTAATCGGTGCGCACAGCAGGGGTCACGCACGTTAATGTTTATACGCTGCAACACCGAACGCCAAATTGTGGAGATATCAGCCGCATCCACCTGCATTCACTGCATTCTTACCAGCCTTTGTTATCTTAACTGCCTCGTTCAATGTATGGTTTTATCACTTCTACGTTATCAAGATCAACGCTGTGACCTGTGTCCATCATGTGTTAAGCTATCGCTGAATCTCTGATCAGTGATTCACATTCACTGGAATGGCGTGGCTGCTTACTGATTTGATTTTTATGTTGCTAGATCACTTCGTCTAATCGATATTCCAACGATAAATGATGCTCATTGAAACGCGAATAGATACGAACCAGAAACCAACAACCTACACGAGATCTATTCATGGTATTCAATTGTTATGGACGTCATATGTATCTCTAATATTGGACAAAATTTGATGTTAGACTCCGATGTCACAATTGTCTATATGTATGTATGTTTGTATGGCGATACTGCGGACAAAAAATCCTCAAATGACAGATTGGATACGATGTTTTAGTGAGGAATAATGTACGCATATTTGTCAGCTAAAACAAACTACTACCAGAGACATGTAAATCACGTAGGATGATGTTCAGGCTTGAAATTCTTTACCGCATCATTATTGATTATTATAAGAATTCACGACCCTGAACACGTCAGCTGGACCATCACCAAATGCATCGGAAACTGCCGAAGCATTCACCACTTTATACTCAGCTGTCTTTCGTCCGAGATAGCTTTCAATCTTAATCTCTAAACAGTTCATTCTAGCCACGGTAACCCTCCATGGAATAAATACCACATTTACACGTATCTAAAAGCCGCAATGCATCCTGGAGCCGATGGAATCACTCCACTCGTTCTAGAGGAATGTGCAGACTTGCTATGCAATCGTTTTACAACTTTATAATGCAATACTGGTGAACGCAACAATTACTAATGATTACCAACGTAAAGTGATTACAACGATTGATAATGGGGTAAATCGCTCCGATGTCTATTAATTTACTCACATGTGACACATGAATAAAATCGAGTTGGGCAATCACGCATGGTTGGCAACACAGTGAGCAATACATTTGAGTCTCAGATGTTCCAACGATCAACCTTCCAGTTATTTTACTTCAAACGCTCGAATTTACACAGTTTCATTGATCAAAATAGCACATTTAGTAAGAAGACGCAGCTTGCATTGCTGGAATTTATTCGCCGAACATTTTAGTCTAATCCGACGCAATTTCCATCAGGGATATTCTTATTTCATGGGCCATTTGAGTTGTAAAATGAAAGTGACCTTCATTTTACACGTACTGAACGAAGCATCTAGATCGTGCAATGAAAACTTTATTCTTGATTGGATATCAATGGTTAGCATTTCAATTTTTTAATACGCTGACTGGCGACGTTCAGAGACATTACAAACATGTCATTCCCTCATTAAGTGTGATCAACGCGTAATCCTCAAATGTGTGATGTGTTTTGAATGCGTCCACTGATTGGTGCCACAGATGGAGGTCAGGAACCGTCTTTTTCTAGCAAACTTACTTTATATAAGAATAACAGACATGTAACTAGTATCATGTTAATGAAATGCTATTTACTATTGAATATTGCATTCTGAATCGTGTGCAAGGTAAATCATAAACTGACGGTGATCTACATTATTTACTGCATCAAAACACTTTACTAGAGATCCTCAATTTGACAAAGCTAATTAAATAAAGGGCAGTGAGACAGCTAGACGGATGACAATCAGACAACACCCCCCCTCCGCAACTGTCAAATTCCATATTGCAATGAACTCGGTCTAGTATGGCGCCATGAGAGTAGCGGGAAGAGTTGCTACCCGCGCTTGAGCTGCCGGACAAGGCACTGCGGTTGTCTGTGGGATGGAAACCAGACAAGGCCCCCCCACATGTGATGATTTTTGAGAGTATCAAATTTCAAAATGCCATCAACTCGGTGCACTAAGATGACAGGAGAGTAGTGAGAAGTGTTGCTACCCGAGGTATGAGCTATAGGAAACTCGGTGATGGGATAGAATGTGATTGAGTTGTCAAGCCACGTCGGTGATCTGTGGCACTGAGTTGACAATGAATCGGCGCCCCAACTACGAGTAAACAGTGAAACTCGTCTGAGGGCCACAGAGACTGGGATCATTATTTCCGACACATCTTATTGGATCCGCCAAAGTATGTCATTGATACATTCGCCGCATTCCCATTGGTGCCTTGTGAGCCTGCGTGCAGTGATCGTTTGACTAACAGACGCGTAATCCCGCAACAGATTTGAATTCCATTCACTTGCTCACTACATGAGGACACAGGCTAACGATACGGAAGGTTTCGCCAAAGGGATCAAGGTGAGTTAGATATTGTTGAATTGCATGCGTCTTGTTATATTATATTGTACGATAAGTTTATGATGATGTCTCATCTTCTGATCGAATAATGTGCCATGGTTTTGCACTCAATATTCGTCAGAACATTTCATGAATAGTAATTACAAAAAAACAGCTTGTATATACATTCGTTACTACAACTAGTGTAAAGTTTATACAATCGCTATGCTATCCGAAATATTGCGGTGTTCACTAGACACATTTCTTGCCGACCGATGATTTAATAATTAGTGAGGTCAGACAATACGTCTTTGTACATGCAATGATAACAACACTTGTTTGCTCGCGTGCAGACTTTCAGTATTTGTTTAAACTGTTTTGGTACTGTAGAAGCATTCATTATCCGCGGACAATAGCAACAGCATGTTAGTCCGACAATTTTGGCAACCGTCGGAATAAAGCCGAGTAAATTGTCGTAATTCTTCGTGGATATAAATACAACCGCTTCGATGAGATTGTTAACCTCACTTATTGGACCCTCTGCTATGAACAATCATTGGCATTGAGGACGTGACCTCACACAAGATGGATTTAAATGTGACCGTGAATGTGTGAATGCTTATATGAAATCTTTGTAAGCTTGCTATTGGAGATGTAACGATTATTTAGAGATGGTGTTACTCGAGTAGTTTCTCGTTACTACACGAAAAGCTGTTGACATCGCTATAGTGTTTGTGAGATTCGGCAGTTTGTTGTTGCACTAGTCTGTCGTATACGCTGGATAGAATTTTCGGAACAAATTTAAAACTTAATGTTTTGCACGTGATGTGTGTATGCAAACAGTCTATTGTTAAAGTAAACTTAACCATTCACAAGTGCTGTGTTCATATTAAACAAGGTATCGGGTTTGGTGTTGGTGTTTAAAGCTAGCTGAATCGTTGAAATTCTAAGGGGTATCGCTAATTAAATCGTAATATTAACGCGCTTCTTTTTCATCACTAGTATGCTGAAACGTTCATTAGCGTGGTCTTCGGTTTTCAGCAAACCCGTTCTTTTATTCGCAGTTGTATTTGTAATCTTATTATACGTTTTATTAGGCACGATACCTATCCTGCCTTAAAGGAGGCAGGTCTCTTAATTCGCCTTCATTGCCCAGCTAGATAGCAAGCGTTTGCGGCCGGTGGCCCAAGCGATACACGCACGCACCAATCAGATGCCGCAGACACATGCGGGCGTGCACCTCGATCGATGATCCAGTCACGTGGATTGCATCTCCCGTCGATTTGAACGGGTGATGCGTCCACCGGGTATCGATCGCCCGGCTTGGGGTGTGAAATGGTTTGAAAATGTAGTAATGGATAAGTGGTTTATGAGATTCGACTAAAATGCGAATTAGAAAATTACAGTTCAATGACGCAGCGTCTGTTGCATTGGAATAGGATCTTCATAGATGAATAGTTGCTTTAGTAGTCATACAATTAGTCACATTAGTCAAATCTACGTTATTTCCATATCCGATGGAATTACGATTCATTTGGTGCACATTAATATCAGACTCATATCGGAGAGATAGATAGATAAAGAAATAAATCGATAGATAGATAAATAGATAGATATATAGAGAGATAGATAGATAGATAGATAGATAGATAGATAGATAGATAGATAGATAGATAAATAGATAGATAGATAGATAGATAGATAGATAGATAGAGGAATAGATAGATAGATAGATAGATAGATAGATAGATAGATAGATAGATAGATAGATAGATAGATAGATAGAAAGATAGATAGATAGATAGAGAGATAGATAGATAGATCGATCGATCGATATATAGATAGATAGATAGATAGATAGATAGATAGATAGATAGATAGATAGATAGATAGATAGATAGATAGATAGATAGATAGATAGATAGATAGATAGATAGATAGATCAAAAGATAGATAGATAGATAGATAGATAGATAGATAGATAGATAGATGTATAGATAGATAGATAGATAGATAGATAGATAGATAGATAGATAGACGGATAGATAGATAGATAGATAGATAGATAGATAGATAGATAGATAGATAGATAGATAGATAGATAGATAGATAGATAGATAGATAGATGGATAGATAGATGGAAAGATAGATGGATAGATAGATGGATGGATAGATAGATAGATAGATGGATGGATAGATGGATAGATAGATAGATGAAGAGATAGATAGATAGATAGATAGATAGAGATAGATAGATAAATAGATAGATTGATTGATAGATAGATAGATAGATAGATAGATAGATTTATAGATATAGACCTAGATAGATACATAGATACATAGATAGATAGATAGATTGATAGATTGATAGATAGATAGATAGATAGATAGATTGATGGATGAATAGATAGATAGATAGATATATAGATAGATAGATAGATAGATAGATAGATGGATAGATAGATGGAAAGATAGATGGATAGATAGATGGATGGATAGATAGATAGATAGATGGATGGATAGATGGATAGATAGATAGATGAAGAGATAGATAGATAGATAGATAGATAGATAGATAGAGATAGATAGATAGATAGATAGATAGATGGATAGATAGATGGAAAGATAGATGGATAGATAGATGGATGGATAGATAGATAGATAGATGGATGGATAGATGGATAGATCGATAGATGAAGAGATAGATAGATAGATAGATAGATAGAGATAGATAGATAAATAGATAGATTGATTGATAGATAGATAGATAGATAGATAGATAGATAGATAGATTTATAGATATAGACCTAGATAGATAAATAGATAGATAGATAGTTAAATAGATAGATAGATAGATGGATAGATAGATAGATGAAGTAACCATGGATTGGTGTCACATAAGGAGTTTAAGTAAGGCTTTTCCAGCAAATTTACTTTATATAAGAATAACGTTTGTGTTACTACGATCATCTGAATAAAAATGCTAACAGATACTCAATATTACATTCTGTATTGCGTGCAAGATGAAACAAAGTCTGATGGTGATCTATAATGTGAATGAAACAAAGGCAATTTATTACATTATTTACTTCATCTAAACAGTGTATTAGTGTTCCTTAATTGGAAAAAACTAATTAACTAAAGTGCACTGAGAGAGCCAGACAGATGGCAATCAGACAACATTCCCCCCTCCGCAACTGTCAAATTCCATATTGCAATGAACTCAGTCTAGTATGGCGCCATGAGAGTAGCGGGAAGAGTTGCTACCCGCGCTTGAGCTGCCGGACAAGGCACTGCGGTTGTCTGTGGGATCGAAACCAGACAAGCCCCCCCTCTCATGAGATGATTTTTGCGAGTATCAAATTTCAAAATGCCATCAACTCGGTGCACTATTATGACAGGAGAGTAGTGAGAAGTGTTGCTACCCGAGCTATGAGCTATAGGAAACTCGGTGATGGGATAGAATGTGATTGAGTTGTCAGGCCACTTCGGTGCACTCTGGCACTGAGCCAACAATGAATCGGCGCCCCAACTACGAGTAAACAGTGAAACTCGTCTGAGGGCCACAGAGACTGGGATCATTATTTCCGGGCCTTCTTATTGGATCCACCAAAGTATGTCATTGATACATTCGCCGCATTCCTATTGGTGCCTTGTGAGCCGGCGTGCAGTGATCGTTTGACTAACAGACGCGTAATCCCGCAATAGATTTGAATTCCATTGACTTGCTCACTACATGAAGACACAGGCTCACGATACGGGAGGTTTCGCCAAATTGATCAAAGTGAGTTAGATATTATTGAATTGCATGCGTCTTGTTATATTATATTGTACGATAAGTTGATGATGATCTCTCATCTTCTGATCGAATAATGTGCCATGGTTTTGCACTCAATATTCGTCAGAACATTTCATGAATAGTAATTACATTAAAGAGCTTGCATATACATTCGTTACTACAACGAGCACAAAGTTTATACAATCGCTTAAATGCTATCCAAAAGATTGCGGTCGATGTTCACTGGCCAAACATTTCTATCCAAACGGTTGCATAGCAATCTAGTGAGGTCAGACAATAAGTCTATAAGTATGCAATAATAACAACACTTGTTTGCCCGCGTGCAGACTTTCAGTATTTGTTTAAACTGTTTTGGTACTGTAGAAGCATTGATTATCCGCGTACAATAGCAACAGCATGTTAGTCAGCCAATGTTCGCAACCGTCGGAATAAAGCCGAGTAAATTGTCGTAATTCTTCGTGGATATGAATCCAACCGCTTCGATGAAACTGTCAACCTCACTTATTGTGTACTGTGCTATGTACAATCTTTGGCATTTGAGGAAGTGACTATACACAAGATGGATTAAAATGTGAGCGTGAATGTGTGAATGCTTATATGTAATCTTTGTAAGCTTGCTATTGCGGATGTGATGATAATTAAGAGATGGTGTTACTCGAGTAGTTTCTCGTTACTACACGAAAAGCTGATGACATCGCTATAGTGTTTGTGAGATTCGACAGTTTGTTGTTGCACCAGTCTGTCGTATACGCTATATCGAATTTTCAGAACAACTTTGAAACTTAATGTTTTGCACGTGATGAGTGTATGCAAACGGTCTTTACCTAAAGTAAACTTAATGATTCACAAGTGCTTTGTTCATATTGAACAAGGTATCGGTTTTGGATTGGGTGTTTAAAGCTAGCTGAATCGTTAAAATTCTAAGGGGTATCGCTAATTAAATCGTACTATTAACGCGCTTCTTTTTAACCACTAGTATGCTGAAACGTTCATTAGCGTGGTCTTCGGTTTTCAGCAAAACCGTTCTTTTATTCGCAGTTGCATTGGTAATCTTATAATACGTTTTATTAGTCACGATACCTATCCTGACTTAAAGGAGGCAGGTCTCTTAATTCGCCTTCATTGCCCAGCTAGATAGCAAGCGTTTGTGGCCGCTGGCCCAAGCGATACACGCACGCACCAATCAGATGACACAGACACATGCGGGCGTGCACCTCGATCGATGATCCAGTCACGTGGATTGCATCTCCCGTCGATTTGAACGGGTGATGCGTCCACCGGGTATCGATCGCCCGGCTTGGGGTGTAAAATGGTTTGAAAATGTAGTAATGGTTAAGTGGCTTATGAGATTCGACTAAAATGCGAATTAGAAAATTACAGTTTAATGACGCAGCGTCAGTTGCATTGGAATAGGATCTTCATAGATGAATGGTTGCTTTAGTAGTCATAGAATTAGTCACATTAGTCAAACCTCCGTTATTTGCATATCCGATGGAATTACGATTCATTTCGTGCACATCAATATCAGACTCATATCGGAGAGATAGATAGATAAAGAAATAAATCGATAGATAGAAAAATAGATAGATAGGGAGGTAGGTAGAAAGATAGATAGATAGATA
>JACCGJ010014661.1:0-23362 GCA_013407085.1 Atriophallophorus winterbourni
AAATCAGAACTCCGTAGCCACAGCTATGAATAGGAGCTAAACGAGGAATCATTTCAAAATTCAGGAAGAAACATAATGATCGTTGGGCCATGTTTATTCTGATATTTGTTTATTGTTGTAACAACTGTGCTTTACCGGACCCAAAATTATTGACTCCAACAATTTTCGGTGCTACGCAACTACTCTTTTGTCTCATTTTGGCTACCGCATTGAATTCTTATTGATCTGACCGTTTTCTCTAACATTTTTATAACGTTATAGAAAATGGTGAACCCTGTATACACGCACCCTTTGTGTATTTTTTCCTCAAATCAATTTTACCGTTTTAATCGGCGTTATTTATTCAGGTAATATTTTACCTCGTATTATTGTATGTTTTCTTTTTTGGAAGATCATATTCGTCACATTGTTGCAATTTTTGACCGTTTATATAGTCTTGGATTTACGATCAATGCAAACAAGTGCAGCCTAGGTCAGATCACAGCCGTGAGTAAGAGAGTACCACAACTGAACTTGAACTTGTTAATTGACCGAATGAATGAATATCACATTGAACGAACAATGAACGATAATCACATTATTCACCCGCGATCAATATTTATTGATGCTCGATCGATAGTTCATTCGCTGACTGCACGGCTATCGGCTTTCGGTATATAACCAATGGAAGAAAATGCAGGAACAATCTTGAAATTCACAGATTCTTCAAGAAAACCTGGCGATTTCTAAAACTGGTGAAGTTCCACCGTCACTAAACGCCACAATGTAGGCACGTGTCACAGACGTTGCGCCATAGGCTACGTTATGGCTTCAGATTATAAATTTCAACGGAATAAGCAAAATCAGCATTTACATAGCTGAAAAACCATATTCACGAACGCATCAGTGAAGTAGTGAAAACAGTGCTTTAACAGTATTCGGTCAGATTTATTATGGCGAAAACTAGCGGTAATGTTTGAAAATGAGCTAAAGATTGCGGTTAATGACAAAGCACGAAAATTTACCGGCAAACTAAGAGTCTATTAAACATTTTGTCCAGCCGGATGAGCGATTCTTTCACATTTGTGCGGTTCTATTCGGATCTGCACCTTTACTTGAGGGTACATACATCTTCACATGCATTGACCGCTTCACCCTGTTTCCAGAAGTCATTTTGCAGAACGACTGCTTTTCCTAGACAGCATTAGTCGAACGTTGGGTTTTGTATTTCGGTTGCTCGGGTATAGTTTCGACGGATCGAGGTTCCCATTTTGGTGGCGCATTTGGCGATTTGCTGGCTACTTTGGCTGACCAACATCACTAGACTACTGCTTATTACCTCCACAAAGAATGGCGGAACGGTTGCACAGGCAACTTAAAGCCGCAGTAATGGCGTACGGACTTAATGACTGGACCAAATTTTTTCCGATTGTTGTTCTACTCATACGGTTAACTTTTTAAACACCTTGAAAGTCACGACAGCCAAATTAACAATCGGCCGTACTATCGCTTTACCTGAAGAGTATGTCGCCCACGCTAGGCAATAGTCATCTGCCTATGAGGATTACGTGGCGCATTTACGAAATTATATGAGTAGTTTCCACCCACCACATCCTCGGCTGCATGCCGAACTGAACCACATTCTGCAGGAGTTGGCACACTGCCAGCATATTATTTTCAGAAACGATAAGTTGAAGCATCCTGTTTACCCTACTTATGCAGGACGATTTAGGGCTGTTCAGCAATCTCAAAAACCGTCGAAATTAACCGCAAGGGCAAGCACGACACTGTCTTAAGCCACTGCACCAGATAGTGTTTTCCCATATCTCAGGTACACATGCGCTATTCCCACCACAGAAACTGTTGCACACCGCAATCCTTAAAGCACATCAACACTTATCACTCACTAGACCGTTAGATTCACCGCAGCAGTTCATCCAGTTGATCACCCAATAATCCGAAACACATTTAATAACGTAAAACAGCATACCGATCCAAAACAATCACTCACGATAGACTTGTCCCAAAACAGAACATATGAGCGGCGTGAATAATGTATTCAAATTGTGTACATATTTACATGTATCATTATAACAAAACAATAACGAACTTTGTATGATTAATATAATATAATATACAATGATGAAAACACCATGATACTCCCTTCATAGAGCCTTAGAAGAGAGTGAAATGCTCGAAACGAAAAAATTGTTCATCCGCACAGTTTGCAAGATTTGCAGGCCATCTGACGTTACGACCTGCTCGATTTTTTCGAATTGAGGAGTGTGAGTCAGATGATGGGAGAGAGAGTTCACACGGCTGTGTTGAATCGGTTTACTAAGGCACACTGGGAATAATGAGAGTGGGCGGGGTTAAAAAAATCTGTCAACATCGAGGGTACCACTTCGCGTGTGAACGTTTGAGGGTGGTGTTACGACGAACAGAAGATATTGCTGTAAGTCACTGTCATGTTGCTGAGCCTCTTCCTAATGCTTAAGATCGAGATTTGATCGCCTGATTGCGGTGAGTTGCATGCGATAAAATGCATCTGCCACTGTGTTCGATGATTACAAACAATTCTTGCCTCAACGACATATGCGGCAAAAGTGGTCAGAGCTATTGAGAGCAAAGCTTTCAAGCGTTGAACTCACACTAGCTGCTCTGGTATACATATATATCACTATGGGATTTATGCAAAATACCGCTGTTTGAAGTGGTATTGTAGCGGATGCCACAAGGCTTCCACTTACGTCCCTTTCATTATTAGACAACTACAGGACAGTGTAATCTCGCCTAGCTCAACAAATCTCGTACCCACTCAAACTTATGCATCAGTTGTGCGTGCAAATATGAACCATATAACAACTGCAGCCAAGGCGAAAAATGATCAAGTTAGTCAGTTACACCGTCCTTTTAAGATGGTCAATTTAGGTAGAACTTCGAAAAAATGTGCAAATATGAAAACTGGAACAACTGCAGTACATGCAAAATTAGACCAAGTTAGACGTTTATCCCGTTCACCCAGGCAATCTACAAATCATATGGTGGTTGATGTAGCTGGAACTTCAAAGAAGCGTACTACGATCAGCAAGGACGGTACACAAAAGAGGCAACATTCAATTGTTGCTAGCTAACCCAAACTGTATCAAATTATCCATGAATTGAATGGTATGCTTAAGCAAATTTAGAGACTGCACAGCAATTTCTCTTCTTCAAAATCTAGAATTCCAAATGTACTAGTTTTTAACCGAACTGAACGCTATATTAAGGAATACTAGACTCGCATAGATTTTGATAGCAGGTCTATCAGCGACGTTATCCAAATGGCGAGTCTGAAGCCTTCTACATCCACAGTGCCAGTCCGCCGTATAGAAAGATGGACGATGGGTAACGGGTATCGGCAAATACTCGTTGGATTTAAATACCAGGCGTATAGAGATGAATTCCTGATTAGGCCTAGCATATCGCCAAATCAACCCTGAATAATGTTAAAGTCGAGCCAAAACTCTTCAGCTCTGAATAGGAAAAAACTTAGCAGTATGTACACCTGCAATTCGTAAACCTGACATAGCGCAAAACATTATTCAGTCACATACTATCATACAAACAGCATTTCGCAACGAGTCCTGCTGTTCTGCCCAGAAGTCGTTGATTGGCTTAGCGCCAATGATGATGAGAGCCGAACAGGTGATTCAAATAGTTGCTCCTCTGCGATAGATGCGAGCTCAATTGTCAGACAACGGTCCATTACGTTAACGCAAGCGGCTGCCAAACCGGATGCTAACAATATAACTAGCACGATAATAAACGTGTAGCACCATATGTGTTTCGATTGAGGGCCAAGAGAACAAATATATAGCGCCCCAGTTTTGTACGCAAAATGAATGCAGGATAAGGAATATGTGGGCTGAACTCTTTCTCTCTGTGTGGCTGAGGTAACACCAAAGGTTATAGCGCTGTCTGAGACCTGACTGTCTGCACTTGATTAATTGTAGATAAAGCTCAGCAAACAATATCTCGTCATGGGATGACAGAGACTCAGCGATAGGAGACGCAGTGGCGTTGCACTCCTTCTGTAGTATTGTTTGCACAATATGGGCACATTTATATCTGTAGCCAGTGAAAACGTCCAAGTTGTTAGGAGTATCCTGACATGCTACAAATCATCCCTCGCAATTGCTCGTGTCTACGTGACACACAGTGCATTTTAACTGGAGATTACACTGTGGATTGTGATGCTCGACGGTTTGTTTCACTAAGTTCCCAGCCTACATATATTGGGTGATTTATACCTCCCAGTCATAGATCGGCCCCTCCCTACATAAGTAGTCACCTAGCAATCCTAAACTTTTCGCGAATGCCTCTATAATCATGCGTTGCACCCGCATGTGAGTGATCCTACGAGGTTTCGTCATGGATGCAATCTATCAACTCTTCATTTGGTATTGCTGTCCCAGCTAAAAGCCGTTAGGTATTTAGAGTACTTTCTACAGCTCGAAAACAGCGATCACATGATGATAAGCTTCAAATCGGTACTGCGTATTCACTAAACTCGCTCTTCCCAGCCGGTATTTCAGGCTTTTAGTCTAGGGTTTACTCATATAGACCTCAAAAACTTCACTTCAGTTATCTAGCGATTCCAATGTAAGTAAAAACAGCGATAGTATTTGTAAGTATCTAAAAAAGTTACAAGACAAGCACGCACTACTGCAGTGCATGAGAAGGCATTGAAGGCCTCTCTGGTGGACTCCTCAAGTGTGTTGGTCTACCAGTAAACGGGATCGCCTATAGCTATCACACACTTCTGGTGCTCGTGACCGCTACGAAACCGCTTGGAACGCCTGTGTTAAATTATAGCGTTCGCTCAAACAGGATATTGAGTTATCTTGAGCTAGGGATGCCTAATCCAAAAAGAAGAGATGTTATAGCTAAGCAGGGAGAGAATTTTAAATTTGAAACTAGAGGCCGGGAAGTATCTGACACTGACCTCTTTAAAGCGACTGACTTCACAATGTTTTCCAGTAGCGTTCAACGACGGGATAATTTTTCAAATGCACCTTCTGAACTGATTAGCCTGCCACATGTTGCCCGTTCATTAGATGAGTTGTCCTTCAATGAGGCTGGAATGTATGACTAACTTGACAATGTTTGCGTCAACAAAGCTGAGGGATCGGTTGCTGTCCACTCAATTATGCTAAAGAATCTTGCCTTAGTGCTTACCAAACCGTTGTACAAGCTCTTCAATTCGTGCTTTCACCTGGGACTGGTTACAAATGAGTGGGATAAAGCCACCGTTGTGTCAATATACAAACGTGTTTGCAGGTCAAATCCAGTTAACAATAGATCTTTCAGCCTGACTAGCTTCCTCTTGAAAGTACTTGTTCACCGATTGCGTAACACAATCTGTCAGCATCTTTGTCGGCATTCTCTACTGAGTGTAACTGAACATGGATTTCTGAAAAGTAGAACATGCCTGACTAACCTTCTTAGTTTTCTCAATACTGCCAATTGAATGCTGGACGAAATAAAGCCAGTCTAAGCCCTCTACCTAGATTTTAACAAGGCTTTCGATTCTGTGAGTCACGGCATTCTAGAAATCAAGCTAACAGCAAAATGCATATAAAGTAGTTTAATTGTTTGGAAACGGGTTTTTACAGATAGGGCATTCAGTGTTCGGTAGAATCTACGTTGTCGAAACAAACCGTTTAAGAGGTGACCTAATTGAAAACTTTGCGATCTTAAAGGGTTTGAGTGGCGTTTAAATGAACGACTTAATTGGGTTAATTCCGGAACTAGGCACCCGAGCAATTCACTTAAATTGCCAAGATTCGATTTCGGCTAGATTCAAGTAAACGCTTTTTTAGCCTTGAAGTTGTAAACTTCTGGAACATTCTTCTAAAACAACTTATATAGACCGCAACTGGGGTAACTTATTTCCCAAATATACCCCCAAATTGGTACATAAGATAAAGTAGATCACATTTTCAAACGTTATCCCTAAAAAAAGTAATTGCTAGAGTTTTCTGTTTTTATACGCGATTCTACTTAAGCTGAGTTTTTACCGTGCTGGTGAAAAGAAACTACTTCTTCTTTTTTAAGCATCGGTTATAACGCGGTGCACACTGAATACTCCCACTAATTACTATGCAAGATTAGATAGTTCACCATTTTCAGCATTATCTGGTAAATAAATTAAATGCTTATGTTCTGTTTTTAATACACAACTCTTCTTTAGCTAACCTCTCGCAGCGCTGGTGAAGAGTATTTGCTTTTTATTTTTCCAGCATCATTTATAACGAGGTGCTTCCAAAATACAACCAGGATAATATCTTGACGTCGACATCGTCGAGGATATCCAACGCACAATGGAGGTTGCTTCTCTGCAGCTTTCCACCGAAAGAAATTCTGGACGATCGATTGGCTTGTTAGCCACTTACTGTCCTGTGCAACTAAACTGAGCTGAACTAAACTAAACAAAACGGATATTCTCTTGGCGTGATGATCGTCGAGCATTTTGAAGTGACATTATGCAAAAAAACGTTTTGGCAGTGGCGGGCACTTCTATGTGGCTTTCAATTGATAGAAATTCTGGACGCTCGAATTCTTTTCATCTCGTTAGCCACTTACTTTAATGTGCAATTTAAACTGAACTCAACTAAAAGAAAAATCGCGCGTTGTTTAAATTTGTCGTGTCGTTTCTAATTACCAATTAATTTTTATTATAAGCCCACCGCTTTAATGATGCTTGCAGGAAATGCCGATAAATTGCTTGTGAAAAGGTTGAAAACCATCATTCTTGGAATTACTGCGGGACTGAGATTCTTCAAATTGGCTTTGCTGTTGCTGAATTATTGATTTCAATTCCTCTGCTGTGATTGCCATTTCGTATTGCTAGGTTCACATCGCCAAATTGTTATGATGGATGAGTAGTAGATATTGCAACCGTGACAGTCGTTGCGTTCTATCAATCTATGCGTTGTTCTTAACCCCACAGCCAGGAAAACAAAACAAGCCCGGAAAAGAACGTTGACCGGGAGTCTAAGGTCCAAGCACGCGGGTTGTGAGTTTTCGACCGTGGACATGGTTTGCATTTATATGACAACAACAGAGTAAACGTGTAGTGGATAAGTGCAGAAATATAACAGAAAAATGTTACAGTCAATGCGGACAAAGAAACGAACTTACGGTAAGTGGAACTTTATTGTCCCGCCGCCACACTGCAATTATAAACACAGAACTATCATAATCCGCGAAACTCCGGTGCGTCGCGTTGATCAGCGATGGTAATTCGCGTAGCTGGAAAATGCGGCGACACGTTAATTTTACCGTTAACCGTCGTGATTCACAAACACGCAACAATGCAGCACAAGCGAACAAATTAGAAGAAGAACGCGCGAGGAAAAAGTATATTGTGTAATCATTGATTAAAACAAGCATCGATAAAAATGGAAATACATTTGAAAAGAAAGTGAAATTACAAATTGCTACAGAACGCTACTCTAGAGCGTAAGTCGACAGATGAACGCTCGATAAACCGTTTATGGTATGTACTCAACCAGTCTTTCAGGGAACCTCACTCTACGGCCGGTACGTGTTTTACGTGGTGAAGGGTTACATACAACGCGTGAGGGCCGATTTGAGAGATCACCACTGTTCATCATAGGTTGTGTGGGTGGAGTAGAAGGGGTAGCTTCTTGTAATGACTTTCGTTCGACGTAAGCAGTTTTCAAGCGATCGATGCTCACTTTGTCGTTGATGCCGTTGCGAAATATTTCTCTTTGCGATCTATTACTTTGAATGGTCCTTCGTACGGAGTTTGTACGGGCTTTCTAACATCATCGACTCGAGCAACGACGTATGAACAACTCTCAAATAAATAAATAAATGAAAAATAAATTTATTTTGGAAATCCAAGGCATGTTGAACATGATCAATAATTTCCAAAAGCTTTGTACAATCAGATTATAGTATGTACATTTGCAAAAACAATTGATTCAAGGTCATTTGTTTCAGCGGAATTTAACGTTCAATAAATATAAAGGTAAGGGCATTTAAAGTTGCTTTCAGGCAATCGGTACGTGATCTGATATAGTTCGAAAACACAGGTATTGTGAGGAAAAGTCTAGAATGCTTTCGGCAACCCTGATGTTCAACGGATAAGGTCCATCGAAGATGCGTGAAGAATCTCTATTGTAGATGTTCCAAACTTTTCAATTTTGATTGTTTAAAATAGATTGATCTTTCCTGAACATGAACCGTTTTCTTGTCCGCTAGGCGAAGGTGATTTATTCCACTAGTTTTAGGTCTGGGGACCAGTTTCATTTTGGTGCGGATTAAGAATTTTGCTGTGGAGAAAATACTCAGAAGCGAGAGAATGTTGTTTCGAACGTTATGAACATTTATTTAATATCAATACCCAGGAATGCCATTATTATATAAATCATCGGGTAGAACATTTAAATTAAGAAGATTGCGAATTTTTTCTATGGTAAGAAATGAAGCTAGATGTGATTTGAATTCATTTAGAGAGAAACTGAGTCTTATATATATTAGAAGAAGATTTCACAGTTTAGCATATTTAGTCAAGAAGAAACTGTTTCTTACTTTAGTACGAAACCTTGGTAATTTATTAGTTTTTTCACTGTATCTCGAGCTATATTTAAAATCATGCCGTATATGAAGATTCGAACGTATTTCCATATTACCCGTTGACAGTATTTTAACGAATAAAATGAGGTTATGCTTGAGTCTGCGAAACCATAGAGGATCGAGTTTCAGTTGTTTACATCTTTCTCTATAGGATTGTTTGGTGGTATAACCGATGATTGATTTTGAGAAAGTACGTTGTATTTTTTCCAAACCTATGCTATCGGTTTTATTTATATTAGTATATATTATGTTACAATAGTCAAAGTTAGGAATAGTGAATAATTTATACATTTCTAGTTTACAACGAGGCTGAATTATAGATCTGTGTATAGTATTCATACTTTGTCTGGCTTTAGTAATAAGGTGGCGTATCTATTCGTTGAAAGTGAGTGATGTAGAATATCGAAATCCTAAATCACGCGTGCTGTCAATCATTTGAATTGCGTTATTGTTTAGAAGGATTGAGTTATTTTGTATCGTGCATCTTATAGGCATAAAATTAGATTTAAGGTCATTGATTGAGGTTATTTGAGGTCATTGTGCATAAATGATGGACGATCGGCAACACGTGAGGGAATGGGCTTGATGGACTGAAAGTGTTGCTCGAGTCTGGAGCAGGATCCTGGTTCAACTTCGCCGGTAGTGCATATGTCAAATACCATCTCACCAGGCAGACTCAGTGTGGTGCCAAATACCAACACTGAGGGACTACAACCGATGTCTTCTTTAACAGTGTTTCGAATACCGAGAAGTACAATAGGAAGGCAATTGGACCATTCTGTTACTGAACAGGCGGTAAGGGCAGTCTTCAACTGACGATGGAAAAGTTCAACAAATCCATTAGCTGCAAGATGGAATGCGGTGGTACTCAGATGATGACATCCTAGTTAGCGACTTAGTTCGCGTAACAAAACACTTGTAAATTGCGATCCTCTTTCAGTGGTTATGGTAGTAGGCATACCAAAGATGGAGATCCAAGAATCGACGAATGTTCGTGCGATGGTATCGTTAGAGGTATCTAGCAAAGGAACTGCTATGGGCCAGTGTGTATATCTGTCGACACAGGTGAGGATATAGCTATACGTTCGGGAAACAGGTAAGGGGCCAACGATGTCCAAGTGGACATGCTTGAATCGACCGTCAGGTAAAGGAAATATACTCAAGGGGGCAAGGGTGTGTTGGTGGACTTTGCTGATCTGACAAGTCACACAGTGGTTTGCCCTTTGACGAATTTCGCTTTGCTTATTGTGTCAGATAAAACGATCTGCTATGATTTTTACGTTTGAGCGAATGCTCGGGTGTAACAGTCCATGAAATTGACCGAAAATCTTCCGGTGATATATTTGCGGGACGAAAGGTCTTGGTTTACCGGGTGATATATCGCAGTGGACGTTGGCATCACAATCGAGCAGCGGCAAAAGGGCAAATTTGAGTGACTTATTTGCGACGATTTCGGGAAATTCAGTGTCATTTTCTTGATGGCTGACCAGTTCTCTGAGGTCAAGTACTAGGTTGCCTATCTGTTGGATGGTACAACGCGATAACGCATCAGCGACGATGTTACGGTCACCATCAATGTGTCTAATATCTGTGGTGAACTGCGCAATGAAGTCGAGTTGGCGAATTTCTTTTGGAGAGTTTCGGTCTATCGGACAACGAAACGCATAAACGATTGGCTTGTGATCGGTATACACAGTAAAGGTGCGTTATTCGTGAAGGTGACGCAAGTGTTTAATAGATAGGTAAATGGCGAAAAGTTTGCGTCCAAAAGTGCTATACCTAGTCTGTGCTGGTTGCAACTTCCATGAGAAAAAGGACAACGGTAAAATTTCTCCGTTTACTTCTTGTTGTAGCACGGCTCCGAATGCAACGTGTGATGCGTCGGTTTTCAGAACCAAATGCACGTTATCGTCGGTTTCCAAGTGACTTAGAGCGAAAGCGTTGCTCAAAAGTTCTTTAACCTAGACGAATGCGGATTCCGCTGCGGTTGTGATTGAAAGCTTTTTGGGATTACCTTTAAGTATATCAGTGAGCGGTTGAAGTATCTTAGCGACCTTTGTCAGTGAATCGTCCATAATAATTAACGACCTCCAGGAAACAGCGTAAGCTCTTGATTGATTGTGGCATTGGATATTCTAGTATGGACCATGTCTTTCCGAATAACGGGCTTATTTCATTACTGTCAATCAGATGGTCAAGAAAACCAATAGTCGACTGACCAGAAACGCATTTGTCGGGATCCATAGTAACGCCGTATTAGGCAAAATGTTGGAAGATTTCACGGAGGTATCGTACATGCTCCTCGTGTGATGAACTAGCTACTAGTACGTCGTCGATATACACGAAGAGGAAATCAAGACCACGAAGATTCTGATCCATGAAACTTTACAAATACTGTGCTGCGTTATGCAAGCCAACGGGCATGCGAATGAATTCAAAAAGACAAAATTGCGTTATTACAGCAGTCTTAACAATATCGTCAGGGGCCACGGGAATCTGGTGGTACGAGGTCCGATTCGGAGAAAACTGATTTTCCGTCAAGGCTAAGCGAAAAATCGTGAATGTGCGGAACAGGGTTGCGGTCAGGTTGTGTAACGCTATTCAACACACGGTAATCTCTACAAGGTCTTTAATCTCCGTTCTTCTTGGCGACCGTATGTAATACCGATGCCCGCGGACTAGCGGACTGTCTAATTATACCCAATGCAGCCATATGTTCGAATTCATATATTGCTGCTTTCAGCTTTTCAGTCGGTAGTCTGCGAGCCTTAGCTAAAACTGGAGGCCATTTAGTGACGATATGATAATGGACATCGTGGGTAGGTCGCACCGTGTATGTTTATAAGCGTGTTAAGGTGGGAAATTCGCGCAAGATATCGCTGTATATGGCATTATTCGGAACGAAAATGCGCAGACCAGGTGAGATGATGGAACAGATTTTACCAGACACGTTATGTGACGTGGTATTGTCGTGTAGTCGTCGGTTTTGACGACCGACTATTAGACCGTACTTCGTCAGGAAGTCGATACCGATTATAGGCTTTTTGACATCAGCTATCAGGAGGACGAATGGGATGCAGGTCTGAGTCCGAGATCAAGTTTCGGAAGTTTCTCACCATAAGTCAAGATTTTCGATTCATTAGCCGCCTGCAATGCGATGCTTGCTGGACGGTGGTTACGTTTTTTGAGACTGCGTGGTATAACGCTAACCTCGGCGCCGGTGTCTACGAGAAAGTTGAGTTTAGTAGACGCGTCTTAGACGTACAAGAGGCGATTACAAGTTTGCCAGGAGCAGTCTTCACCATTACTGACTGGCTACGTGGTTTCCCGACACGGTCTGTGCGAGCATTAGGATGTTTGCAACCGGGGCGTCAATTGCGCGCAGCGTTTCCGAACCGACGGAGGTAATAGCAGAACCAATTAGTATCACGAGTACGAGAACAGCTTCTATTTCCAGATAGACTCCGAGGTCTAAATCTAGACGTTTTGGACCGTTCCGTGTTGGAAATGCTGAGCTGTAAGGATGATAGTTCTCTAGTCAGCGTGGCTTCCAACTTTGAGAGGTTACTTTCTTCTGATACTTGATTAATGCTCGTTCTGTCGATGCGTTCGTGAATTTTATCGGCGAGTTTAGCCAGCGTGTCGAGGCAAGCTTTGCCAACAGACACGTCAAGGATGGCATTGGTGCTGGATGGTAAGCAATTCAACCAAAGTTGCTGTAACTAAGTCAAACTTTGTGTTACTCACGAGAGAACGCATGTGATGCAAAAGCTGTGAAGTAGTTCTATCACCGAGTTCCACACCAGCAAACAGTTTTTTTTAGTCTGGCTTCATCAGAAGCCATAGTACACTTAAGGACAGCAGCCTTCAGCGTGCCATAAGGTGAACTGGAGGGCATGGGGTCGAGAACGTCTAGTACTTCTTTTACGATGTGAGATGGTAACTGTCATTGTACAAGAGAAAACACGAGGTCTTGCTTGGTAATTCGTCTGAAACCAAACATGACTTCTGCCCAAATGAACAAGGCAAGTGGGTTAGCAGGGTCAAATGCTGGGGTGTTATAGCCAATAACGCTCAATTGCGAATCGGTGGGTTCGAACGACATTATGGCGAAATTTAAAAACATATGGGAGTTCTGAGCGAAAAATGGAAAACGGTCTCACCAATTATGTAGCGGTTAAGTGCAAAAATATAACAGAAAAATGTTACAGTAAAAGCGGACAGAGGAACGAACTCACCGTAAGTGAAAATTTAATGTCTGTTACAATTATCTACACATCAAATTATCCCAACTCCGAATTCCGGTGCGTCGCGTAGCTGAAAAATGCGGCGATACGTTAATTTTGCCGTTAACCGTCGTGATTCACAAGCACGCAGCAATGCAGCACCAGCAAAAAATCAGAATGAGAATGCACGCGGAAAAAAGTTTATTGTGTAATCATTGATTAAAACAAGCATCGCTAGAAATGGAAATAAATTTGAAAAAAGTAAAATTACAAATCTCTACAAACGTGTTAGGGTACACCAAAATCGTATGAATGTGCATAGTGGGAACGATGGAATTTGGTTGTCATGGCCGAGTCAGACTTGGAATTCGCGCGCGTTAGGAATTTACCTCGCTAGAATTTTGAAGATTTATTTTGCAATTATTTTTTGCAATTCATCTGATTCGTCTTCCGTTCAGATCGTTGTTACGCATTGTTTTTTTTTCAATCCTAATTCAATTACAATATTTCTCTGGTATGGCTGCGTTGATCCGATGATTAACGATAACTTCGCAGTGTACCAAAAATATACTATTGACTATTGACTATTGATGTGACAGCCCACAAGGAAGCTCCCATGCGAGGTCGCCTACTCGTTCAAAAACTTTTGAATTGCAGTTCATTCGAGGTGAGGCACCTCTTCTCAATTTGTTTGTGCTTACTCTTCTATGGCTGACATGATTCAACCAATCAAAAGGTTTGCGCGTTGTAGGGATAATGTTTTGCCTCTTCTATTTGAATCCATAGCTATTTAAGTCCCACCCTTCCCCATCTTTTAGGATTTTATTTTTTTTTCATGGTTGTGTGGCAGTTAAGCATTCGGTACGTGCTAGCGATTCAGCAGCAAAACTGTACTCATGTGAATTTCACAGCAGCGAAGAAAATAGCCCCGGAGGCAAGCTCCCGTTCCATAGAGGCGTTAACCGTGATATGCACCAATGTGCCGGAAGCGACTTCACCCTGTTTCAAAACTCGACAAGCGCAAGATGCGCAACAATGGCGGACCGTATGTGAGTCATTGAAAATTTCTTCAGAGGCTGAGAATATTGTGCGTTTGTCCAGACATCCGAAATCAGTACATATTGGCGAGCCTAGACTGCTGCGCGTCACGCTTAAATCCTTGGTAGATGTTGAATCCGTTTTGCTTTCTGCATACACCTTGCGCAACGGAACCTCACCCATTCGTATATTTCCGGACGTGTCATGGATTGAACGGCAAGCTAAGAAGGAAGTGAGCTTCAATTGGAAACAAGATAACGACAAGAAAAGCATCTTTATTCTTGGAGTTCCGGAACTAAATGACGCGGATGCCAATAAAAACACCATTCATGACTGCGAACAATGGCGTTTCATACAACAACAAAGTAAAATAATTGATACTTTGACTATTGGTTTGAAACGATTGCCTGCCTCACCTACCTACAAGGGCTCAGGGCCCCGTATACTCAAAGTGACTCTCCAATCCGAATCCATGGTGAGCGATGCGTTACAAAGTTGGTATCAACACAAACGTTTTGCGCCTTCCGAGATCCGCCTCCGTTCTGCCCTTGATAAAACGCGAAGTGGCAAACTTCAAAGTGGTCCTATCGGTGATATATTTTGTGCCTCAAAAAACTTAACTCCTCCGGTCCTTTCAGGATCGGCGCAATAAACAACCACAAAACTGTGAAGACCCCGCTCTACACCGCGAAAGCCTGAAGTGTTTCTACACCAACGCCCAGGGTCTGCTCAGTAAACTTCCTGAACTTCGTGCTCGACATGCGGCTCGGCATTTCGACGTTATAGCTGTAACTGAGACATGGTTAACACCATCCGTTACAGATGCCGAAATCTTGCTTGATGGTATGACTGTCATTAGAAAAGATCGTCCAACCAAGGGTGGTGGAGTTCTCCTGTACCATAATTCTTTGCTCCACTGTACAGAAATATCTCATATTCGTCTACAAACCATAGATTCGCTTTATTGCCGTCTGCAACTCAAAAACAGAGACTCTGATTTACTGGCTGTAATCTACCGTCTAGGCCTGGGCAACCTGACAGTATCTCAGCCCACGTGCAGTCTTTGACTGTGCGGTACTTTGCCTGGATCAGGCTTGTGTTTTTATTCATACCGTCCACCAAATGCTCAACCTGTTGTTGATATCGGTATACTATTCTCTTTGCGGTTCGCCTTATCAATGAAGCACAGTCATATCTTATTGATGGAAGACTTCAATTCGCCCAGTTTGCGTGTTGAACCTGCACATGACACTTGCTTGGGAGCTAAATGATCTGATAGAAAGTCATCCTTTGTACAGTCACGTGTCGGAACCCACACGTTACAGCGGAAATGACACACCATCTTTACTAGACCTCCTACTGACGAACGAGGTTTTGATTATTAATAAAGTCTCGAGTAAACCTCCGTTAGGTAAAAGCGATCATATTGTCCTGATTTTTGACTTTGTGTGTTACGCTAACTACCCGGATCAAGACGACATTCAGCTGCGGACGGTTACAAATTACAATACTCTCTACAATGTTGTTGCCTCCAATAGCTTTGACTTCATGCTAGAAGGTGACTCGGATTCAACTTGACGCAATTTTGTTACCAAATGGAGCTTTCTTCAGTTTCATGACCGGTTCCCCGAAAAAATGCCGACACATTCATCCGGAGTAGAACCCGTTAATAGATGTGCCGCAGAAATGCCGCTTGGACTGCGTTTAAGTTGTCACAACTGCCGAAGGATTGGGAGCATTATAGAAAATTACGAAATCATTGTACTGACCTAGTGCGCCAGGATAAATTAGATCACCAAAGTAAAATTACTGCTCGATTCCTGGAAAGTAACAAAATGCTCTACAGATTTGTCAACAAAAGGCAGAAGGTGCAGACTGATATCCCCTCCCTTAGTACTATTGCAGGCTCTGGGTCTACATCAAAGGAAGCAGCAGCAGTCTTGAGGTCACATTACATGCCCATTTTCCAAAACCCCTCCCAAATCTTTCCTTTGTTTTTGTCCCCATTACCCCTAAACTCTTACACCATGTACGATTGCACGGATGTGCAATCCTACAGTACTTATGTGCTGTGCGGCTAACACCGTGCTAAATTGATTGGCCATCGGTGGTGAGCTGCATGCTGAAACAGCCTGGAGTCTCACTAGCATTTCTATTTTCTGCCTCATATCTGTCTAGGCCTGGGCAGCCTGACAGTATGTTAGCCTACGTGCAGTCTCTGACTGTACGGCACTTTGCCTGGATCAGGCTTGTGCTTTCATACATTCATACATACCATGTTTTCTACTAACAGAGTCCGAGAAAAAATCATGCGACTTCGACTCAACTCCTCACCAGATATCAATTGCATAACGCCAAAAGCATTGTGAGCAGTTGCTGGTCAACTTAGCGAACCGCTTGCGGTGTATGTTCAACGACTCATGGATAATTCAGAAGTTCCTGCTGGCTGAAAGGAAGGTATCAACACTCCAATCTTTAGGGGTGGAAATCGCAGTGATCCCGCAAATTACCGTCCAGTCACTCTCATCCCAGTGCTGTCCAAGGTGATGGAAGCATGTGTTGCCGACGAAATCATGTCTTTTGCGGACGGCTTCAATATTATCGCTGCAGAACAACATGGATTTCGTAGTGGACACTCATGTACTTCTAACTTACTTTTGGCTCGGGATTACTGGACCAGATCGGCTGATGAAGGTAAAGGAGTAGATGTTATTTACTTAGATTTCTCTAAAGCCTTCGACCGCGTTGACCATGTAATACTGCTGAAGAAGCTGCAGTCATTCGGTTTACCACCTGTATTGCTTTCCTGGGTAGCTGCATTCCTGCGTTCGAGAACTCTTCGCGTGCGTGTTAAACAGACCCTTTCAGAGCCGTTCCCAATTCAGTGTGGAGTACCTCAGGGTTCCGTTCTTGGCCCGCGTCTATTTTTGTTGTTTATCAATGACATTGGAGGATACGTGAAATCACCGTTTCTCCTATTTGCGGATGATATCAAGATCTGGCGCTCCATCAATTCGTCTGACGATACGTCAAAACTGCAATCCGACCTAGACTCATTGCATGAATGGTCAACGATCAATCGCTTACCATTCAACATTGAAAAATGTCACGCATTACGTGTTCGCTTTCCTGGCGACCCTAGGTATATTTTAGGTGGCAAGATCCTCACTGTCACAACGCAAGAAAAGGATCTCGGAGTGATCGTGCAACATGACTTGGGCTGTTCTGCTCAGTGTAAAAGTGCTTCAACGGTAGCTAATAGAAACGTTGGGCTCTTGAAGCGGGCATTCGGAACCATCGATTCACGTCTCTTCCCGCTTCTTCTTCAGGCGTACGTCAGGCCACACTTAGAATATGCTATTTCTGTCTGGAAACCATGGTTGAAGCGTGACCAACACGCGTTGGAACAACCACAGAGACGTTTTACCAAGCTTGTCAAGGGGCTTGGCCTCGCCAGCTACCAAGAACGTCTAACAACACTGAGATTGTTTCCAACGGATTACCGTCAACTCCGAGGCGATCTGATTCTTACGTATCGGATATTGACGGATGGAAATCGCCCATGTAGGCGAATGTTAGAATTGGCACTGCCCTCTGGAAATCGTGGTCATCCTCTCAAGCTAGCGCATCGGCACAGTAGACTGGACTGCCGGAGACAATTCTTCGCCATTCGGATTACTCGTGCTTGGAATTCCCTGCCCCATTCTGTCGTTTCTGCCCCATCTCCCACTATTTTTAAAGAACGCATTGACATTCATTTCTATAACGCATTGCACAATTTTTAATCATAATTTGCTATTATGATATCTGTGATACTGCACCATTTTTCTCTCTCCACAGCGTTTACTTCCCGATTAATATGAATTACGTTTTTCCTCTCTGGACTGTGGACATTTTTCCCGACCCAATGTGTTAACTATCCTGTAGTTTCAATAGTTTCAATAGTTTATTGTGTGTTTATTGAACTGCAGGCTGAGAGAATGTTTCAGCCGCAATGCGTTTCTTATCAGAAGGCTTCGAGCCGAAGAACCTTAACGAAAACGAACCAGAAATTGATAACGTATGATAGCGTACTGCACCATTTTTTCTCTCTCCACAGCGTTTACTTCCCGATTAATATGAATTACGTTTTTCCTCTCTGGACTGTGGAGATTTTTTCCGACCCAATGTGTTAACTATCCTGTGGTTATTCTATTAAGCTTGTAGCTTTTATTTCCACAGTACACTATTGACTATTGACTATTGGCTTTCATTTTGAGATGCTTGATTTCTTTAGATTCTTGTGTAAAATATTTTACTTTTAGTAAGGTATGAAAGCACAAGCTTGATCCAGGCAACGTGCCGCACAGTCAGAGACTGCACGTGGGCTAAGATACTGTCAGGCTAATTTTTTAAAGATAGTCCTAGACAGGTGTGAGGGGAAAATAGAATTAGAAATGGTAGTGAGATTCCAGCTTGTTTCAGCATGCAGCTCACTACCGGTGGTCAATTAATTTAGCACGGTGTTAGACGCACAACACAGAATTACTGCGCGATTGTACATCCGTGCACTTTTGAAGTTAACATTGCTCTTATTTTCATCTCAAGCAGCATCACACATTTATGTCGCTCGATTACAATACAATTTTGACGGCATTTCCCTATAAAAAGTTGAAAATATTGACCTAATAAGCTAAGTATAAAACATACACAAATTGCTCCATGAATACCAAACATGGAGTAGAACTCAAGTGTCGCGTCAATGAGTAGTTTCATTAACAATAGCTTCTTACGGCCTTGACTACCATGTGTCATAACGCAGTTCGATGCTTTGGAAATGATTTTACATAGTTCTATTTAGGAACTTTGAATCATTCTTTCGTAAATTTCCCAACAAAATCTATTTTCACAACGCACTCCAAAAATCACAAGTCGGATGTATCCGGAGGCCAAATACTATTCTACGAATTTCATACGTTTGCTAACTTCAGAACTAAAAAATGCGCACTGCGTCTTTTTCCGTTATCAACATCAGGAATCGAAAAGATATCAGTTTTTTCAAAAAATTTTTTATCTGCTCTGTTTTGCTCCTACGTTGAACCCACATTTAGTATACAATTTTTTATTTATTTTAGCTGTACTGATGCTACCGGGCCCTTATTTTTGTGTAATCTGCGGAAAAACCTTCAATACAGAACAAGTTGGTTGATTGATCGCTTTAACATTCTTGCAGGAAAGTTATGAGCACGATATTTCAAATGAACATCACGAAAAATATGAATTTTCTCAGCGGTCACTGGGTCGAAGAATGTAATTGGATTTTAAACTTCTTATAACCCCATCTGATTTTAGCAGCCACTTTTGTTCCATCTGCGATGTTGGTGGCATAACGCACTATCGAAACTGGTTAGCTCATGTTGCCGGAAAGCGTCATATCAGTTGCCTTCAGGCCTTTCATGATTTCTATGCTAAAAATTCGTGAGTTTCATTTTGTTTTTAAAAGTGACGTTTATCGTCAGTAAATGTTTTATAAAACCGATCGAGGTGTACTATCTATCTATAATCACAATCTTGGATCCAGACAAATCGCTGCACAATCAGAGACAGCACGTGGGACGAAATATTGTCAGGCTGCCCTAGCCTAGACATAGATCGGGGCGAACATCTTATCACATGTTTAGAGCAAATCTGTGCAAGTTGCATGATAAAAAGGCAGTCGGGTACGAAGCTAAAGTCAGCGAATGTGTGGCAAAGTATTATAAGACCTTAAGCAAAATGAAGCTTGTATTGAGAGGCATTGGGTGTACACTGATTGCTCGTTTCGGCCTGATCATATTGCAATCATAAATTTTGCGAACCAGAATTATATCCGTGAGCCAAGCGGTTTATATTGGATTTCATCTGCTCCTGTTATAGCTGATAATGATGGTGTTATATCTTGGAAGTTATGATGAACGTTTTAATGAACCGTAATAACTGGGTCAGCACAGCATTATTCATTTTCAATGCAATTGTAACAACTTGATGTATTCATTATTCGTGGATGGTTTGCTTATTCTCTTTTTCCACGCGCCAAAAGCTATCAGCTGTTGTTCTCGAACAAGCAATCCTTGAGCGCTTGTCTTATACTCACGAGTTATCATTATTTTTGTCATAAATTTTGACGACTATTTTTTACTCAATACCTAATATTATTTATTGTTCTCTGGGTTATAGCATATAACTTATGTATCGCTAAATTGTCGCAGAACGAAAAAATCTGAGCTTATGTAGATGTGAGGAAGCACAAAACGGAACTCAAATGGGTTCAGTGTATTACGTGTGCTAAAATGGGTCATTGGAGATAAAAAAATCATTGTGACGCGTTATTACTGATCTTAAAACTTCTGTTTCTCGAGAAGGTTTGAACGTTTAATATTCTGTAGTTACTTTTGACGCTTATTTTTAATACCCATTGTATCCACTTGCGCAGATGTGCTATCGTACAGTTCTTTTGTGCGCACAGCTAACACCATGCTAAATTATTTTGCTACCGGTAGTGAGCTGCATGCGAAAACACGCTGGTGTCTCACTGCCATTTTCCATTCTCTATCTGTCTATTCATGGGCAACTTGGCGGTATTGTAACAGTCTATGACTGTGCTGCACTTTGCCTGAACTGGGCTTGGGATTTCATACATGCATACCATTTTATCCTTCCACATTCGTGAGTGACTATATTATTAAGCACCGTAGCGCTAGGCTCAGTTGGGCGTATTCGTTTGCCTGGGTGGGGTCCAAAAGCTTCACCTAATAGTTGGCTGGAAACCTTACGCGATATAGCTACAAACCGAAGTCAGTGGCGCCAGTGTATTTTATTATGTGTCATAATTTTTTTTTATCCGGTATTATTTTACATAAAAACACAAAAAACAACGAAACAAACCAAAAAATCGCATGCCACTGCAAACAAGTTGCTTTTTTGTGCATTTGCTTTTGCGTATTCCGCTTGCCTGCTTTCCCTTTTCCGCGCGCTTGCTTATCTGCTTTTCCTGCCTTATATTGCTTGGCACTTTGTCTGGCTCCAGACTTGTGCTTCATGATGATGATGATGATGATTAAGCAAAAGTAGCTGTAGATCACTTGTTCATTTCATACCATGAAACCGCATAAAAAATTCTCGATCGATGTAGTAAATGTGTTCACTGTAGTTGGTATTTCAAATTTTAGCATGCGAACCCCAGAAAATGAAATTTCTCGTTGCAATGATATCTGGAAATTGTCGTTTTATTTTCACGTCGACGGTACCAAATGCACCTAAGTGTATAACGCTCAAAATTCTGTGTTGTAATCTCTCTTACTTTACACATAAATTTAGGGAAAATATCATTATTTTACCCAAAAACTAACTTTTTACCCCCTAAAATCTCCATGTGACAACATTTTTCATCTTGAAACCCAGTTGGGCCTTTGAAAATATTTTGATCCCGTGGTTCTTGATTCTGATTAATGTATTTTGTGCTGCCCGTTTTTGTCTCTGTCGAGCCGCAGTCTAATTCACCTTTTGTCCAGAGACGTTTGCCGTGATGCGATCTAAACATGCACGTTATATTTTTCATTTCAGAAAGGGAAAAAGTGATCCCCCAATTATTAACAATGCCATCCTTAATAATTCACGACCGTCAACCTATTCGAGGCCATCGGTTTCGTCCTCACATGAAGGTGTCACGCTTTGTACGTCTATTATTAATCAGTCTAATACGTATGCATGCATTATTTACTTTGCGTATCCTCAATGATCGTGAACGTATGGCTGTGTATGTATGAAGCGTCGGCACTGTCCATCAACAGAATCCGAAGCTCTTTTTGTTTATACATTTTCATATTGTGCTTTGATGTTTCAGTGACCACTAACAATTTCGTTCATTTCGGATAACCTACAGTTCACCCATATGCAAACAAAACTCGTTTAATTATGGAGCGCTTATAATGATGAATGAGTACTGTGTCCTTTTTATCTTGACATTCAGCCTTGATCAGATTTCTGTTACCGTTTTTGTTGGCTGGAATGGTATGGTGGTATGAAAGCACAATCCTGATCCGGGTAAAGTGCCGCACAGTCACAGACTGCACATGGGCTAAGATACTGTCAGGTTTCCCAGGCTTAGACAGATATGAGGAAGAAGTTTGTACCATATTTAGCACCGAAAAACCCTGTATCTTCAGTAACCGATTTAGTCGTAGCACATGACCGAACTAGGATGGTTAGATTACGTATTATGGGCATGCCGACTCATCCTCCAGGAGGAGATAGTCGCACAAAAGTATAAGTAAAGTAAGTATTATGGGTGCGGAAGCATTCGATATTCAACATAGTTTCTTCGTATCAGCTAATGACTGAAACAGGCAATCAAATAGATTGCTCTGACGTAAGTAAGATCGGTGCTGCCGATCTCACCATATCCGATTGGCCATTTTATAAGCATGTTATCAATTTTCTCGAATCACGCTGGCTGTTCCTAATCGAATGATCAACGATATTTTCCGGGGTTGCTGCACTTGTTTACCACAGTTGTTTTCCTACATGTTTTGTTCTGTTCTTTTTTCTTCCTCATATCTGTCTAGGCCTGGGTAACCTGACAGTATCTTAGCCCACGTGCAGTCTCTGACTGTGCGGCACTTTGCCTGGATCAGGCTTGTGCTTTCGTACCTCGTTCTAACTGTCTACACAATAGTATCCATGTGTCACGATCCATCTTTTCCATAGCTGCAATTGTTTTATGGATGTGCAGTTATGCAACACTTTTGTTCGGAAAAGTAATATCGCGTTGATTGATTGCTATCAGAAGAAAGCTGCGACCGGAAATGCAGTGCCTTATTTTTCTATTATCGCTTTCTTAATTTCTGTCTACACCGGAAAATTCTGTAATGTCCTCGTTTTCGAATGCATGTAAAATCAAAGTTTTTAATGCGATTCTGCATTTATTGGCGCTGTCGGTAATATTTCTAAACTAAACAAGCACAACTTTTTTATTCTTCGCTTCACAGCAAATTTATCTTCGAGTGCTCCGTCTACAACCCATTCACCCGCGCCTGTTCCCAGGAAAACTATTAGCAAGTCAACATCTTTTGGTTCGAAAGAGGTTGATAGACCTCCTTCCGATCCAGTTGGAAATGGTGGACTCATGTTGAACATTGTAAGTCCTTAATCTCGCATCCCAGCTTTTCGAATCAACCATCACGTCCGCATTTACTTGCGATAGAATTCATGTCGATTAAAATTTTATCAAGCTTCTTTCACGTGAACGGCAAACCGACAAATCCCACCACTCCATTTGGAATGCAATTAAATCATTCCAATGTGAACAATTGCTTTCAGTTGTAAGCAGTGGGAACGTTTGCACAATCATTTTTGTATATACATTTTAGTGCCTTCTTTCCAAACTTCTCTTATTTTACCTTAGATCAGAATTGAGACGAAAGACCATCTGTTCCCCGATAATTTATCTAACA